>CAUYSK010019936.1:0-48892 GCA_963575035.1 Avahi laniger | reverse complement strand
CATTCTTGCCCAATAACAGGGACTTCCTGTTTCTCAGAACCTACTTAAGCAGCCGCCCTTCTGCTCTCTGGGTCTTCCGCATAATGTAAGCTCCAAGGGATCCCCAATAAAGCACTGTCAGAAGGACTCCTGTTGCCGCGTCTTCCTTGCTGGCGAGGCGGGCGCGACAACATGGCTTGTATACAATTCTCTACACTGATAAAAGACCTTTCCCTGAGTGAGAAGAGTGGCTTACAGTGCCTAAACTGTTTGTACAAACAATGTAGTTTGTGCTAAACACCTACTTTAATTCTGGGAGTCAAGAATTTTTGTATGTGCTACACAGAGGGTACCTATGTGACCAGCCCCCAATTAAAGATCTGGGTGCTGAATCTGTAATTAGCTTCCCTGGTATAGAACACTTCACACATTATATCCCTACTCTTTCGTTGCTAGAGGAATTATGTACATCTTTTGCAACTCCACTGGGGAAAGATTCTTGGGAGTTCATGCCTAGTTTTCTTTGGATTTCATCCCTTGTGTCTTTTCCTTTGTGGAATTTGCTCTATATCCTTTCACTGTAATAAACCATAACCAGAGGTATAATGACTTCTGAGTCCTGTGAGCCCAATAAGCAAATACAATTATTTTGTACATTTTTATAGATGAGGAAAATGGAGGATCAGCTTTACTTCCATCATCAATAGATCAGAGGTTTGGAGTTGGTGCATGAACTCAACCTGACTCTAAAAATCCTGTGTACTTTTCAGTATACTCAAATGCCTTATTATATCTAGAGATGCCAAGATGTCAAGTTATAACTTTAACAATACAATGACAACTGGACATTATTGTACATGCTTCTGTTTCCCTATTGCCACTATTTAAATGCTAAATCTTCTTATTTACATCTCTTTCCAGACATAAGACAACCAATTACCAAGACTTGCATAAGTAGGCTTATGATTACCAGTAGAAAGGAAGGAAACTGACATTCTCTGAGTACTATAGGCCAATAATTGTGTAACTCCTCACAATAAACATCTGTATAATACATATTATGATTTCTGTTTTATACTTGAGAAAGTGAGGATAAGAAAAAAATAACTAAACAGCCTAAGGTCATATAGCCGGTAAATAGCGGAACCAGAACTCTGTGTGATCCCAATGCCTGTGCTTTGACCACTATGCTGAGTCGCTACTTCTGACTCAATACCAATCAAAACAACTAAATGTACACAACAATAGCACACTATTTTTGGCTTATTGAATTTGCAGAGTCGTAATCCTAATAGCTGCCTTGGCCAGGGAGCAATGAAAAAACTAGGCTTACCAACTGCTAGAAGAAAAGTCCATAGTTATAAGGGTTCTGGAGGACAATTTGTCAATATAATAATCCTGTTTAATCAAGTAATTTTACACATGAGAAAACATCAGACATGTGTGTATGGATTTGTATTCAGGGTTGTTGATCAAAATATTTGTCTCAAAGAAAATCAGAAAAAAGGCTTAAATGTCAATCAATAATGGATTGTTAAAATAAATTATAACGGCCGGGCGCGGTGGCTCACGCCTGTAATCCTAGCTCTCTGGGAGGCCGAGGCGGGCGGATTGTTTGAGTTCAGGAGTTCGAGATCAGCCTGAGCAAGAGCGAGACCCCGTCTCTACCAAAAATAGAAAGAAATTAATTGGACAGCTAAAAATATATAGAAAAAATTAGCCGGGCATGGTGGTGCATGCCTGTAGTCCAGCTACTCGGGAGGCTGAGGCAGTAGGATCGCTTGAGCTCCGGAATCTGAGGTTGCTGTGAGCTAGGCTGACGCCACGGCACTCACTCTAGCCAGGGCAACAAAGTGAGACTCTGTCTCAAAAAAAAAAAAATAAAATAAAATAAAATAAATTATAACATACACACAATATCATGACATGCAACCATTAAAAATAACAGTTTTTTCATGCATTTGTTTTTAATTTTTGTGTTATCAATACACATGGTTTAAAATTCAAAACTGTGAAAAGGTACTCATTGAAAACACTTATACTACTCTCTTGACCATTTTATTTTTATATAATATATAAAAATACATTTATATATATATAAATGCTATCTATCTCCCTCTCACCATTCCCATGCAAATAATTTCTTAGTTTCTTTTGAATCTTTCCAGTGTTTACGTTTACAAATACAAATTAATACAAATATGTATGTGTACATTATGTTCTTGCATTTCCTTCTTTCTTACCCAAAAGGGAGAAAACTATCTATATTGATTTGTCTTTGTTTTGTTTTGACTTGACAAATATATTTGGAAGACTTTTCTAGTAAATAGAGAGCTTCATTTCTTAAAAGTTGCACAGTATTCAATGATGGCTACTTGTGTTATTTTCAGTCATTTATTATTTTAAACAATGTTGCAAGGAATGACCTCAAATATGCCTCATTTTCTATGTGTGCCATTGAAGCAGTGGGATAAATTCCCAGAAGTGAGATTAGTGCTCCAAAGGTAAATCTACTTCTAATTTTGATAGATATTGCCCATTTGTCCTCCACGGGAGCTCTACCATTTTATAATCTCACTAACAATGTATGAGAATGCCTGTTGTAAAACTTTTTGAATTTTTTTGCCAAACCGGGAAGGGAAAATGGTATTTGAGGTAGTTTTATTCTGCATTTCTTTTATTATGAGTATGATTTGTTATGTTTCCATATGTTTAGGAGTCATTTGTGGAGGATTTTCTTTGTGTACGTGCCCTTTGTATTAGTCAGGGTTTTCCAGAGAAATAGAACCAATACGATGTGTGCACAAGCATGCACGTATGTGTGTGTGTGTGTGTGTGTGTGTGTGTGTGTGTGTGTATCTGCGTGTCTACAGAAAGAGACAGAGAGAGAAATTCATTTTCATGAATTGGCTCATTTGATTCTGGAGACTGCCAAATCTTAAATATTCAGACTAAGCTGGCAGAGTTGAAACCTAGGGAAGAGCTGATGTTGCACCTCGATTTCAAAGGTAGTCAGGAGGCAGAATCCCTCTTCCTTGGGGATCATAAATTGTTTTTTCTCTTAATGCCTTCAACTGATTGAATGAGACCCACCTACAGTATGGAGGGTATTTGCTTACTCAAAGTCTATGAATTTAAATGTTAACCTCACCTAAAAAGTACCTTCAGAGAGACATCTAGACTGGTGTTTGACCAAATATCTGGGTACCATGGCACAGAAAAGTTGACATGTAAAATTAACCATCATACCCTTTGTTCGTTTTTTTTTAAAAATTGGATTGCTGGTCTTGTTTTATCTATTTCAAGGTGCTGTAAATATATCTACTTATATCCAGAAGAGTAAAATTCTAATTCTAGAATTTCTTTTAGTTTGATTTGAGTTACACATTTTCACCAGTTCATCATGTGTTTTTGTGTAGTGTATCTTTAGGTCATGTAGAAAGTTGTGTGTTTTTTTCTTTTTTCATTGTGTTTGCATGAATTTGAGTCATAGAATAAAGGTCTTCTGTAAAGTGAGGTTATAAAATAATTCCACTATGTTTTCTTCTAATATTTTATAATTTAATGTATATATTCTATATTAAGAGACATATATAATATCATATGTATATATCATATGTTGTTATGCATGTATCTTATTATGTATGTATCTGTATTCATGTGTGTGTGTATATATATATATACACATAATTTTGATTCATTTTCAGTTTATCATGGTGTAAAGTATGAGGGGAATGTGATGGTTACTTTCATATGTCAACTTGACTAGGCCACAGGATGCCTGGATATTTGATTAAGCATTATTATGAGTATGTCTGTGAGAATTTTGGGATGAGTTTAACTTTTGAATCAGTGGACTGAGTAAAGTAGACTGCCCTCCTTAATGTGGGTGGCCCCCATTCAATCTGCTGAAGGTCTGAGTGGAACAAAAAGGCTAAGTAAAAGGGAAAAAAACACCTCCTGCCTGGCTACCTTGAGCTGGGACTTTGGTCTTTTAACCTGCCTTTACATTCAAACTGAAACACTAGACTTTCTTGGATCTCAAGCCTGCCAGCTTTTGGACTGGAACTACACCACAGGGATTACTGTGTCCAGCTTGTCAACTACAGATCTTGGGATTTCTCAGCCTTCATAATTGCATCTCTCTCTCTCTCTCTCTCTTTCTCTCTCTCTTTCATTCCATAAACACACACAGACACACACACACACATATGCATGCACACACACACATGCATACACACACACGTATACACACTATTGGTTTTGTTCTCTGGAAAATCTTGACTAATATAGCATGGACCCAACTTTCTTTTTTTCTGATGGCTACACAATCATTTCAACATCATTTACTGAAAAGTTCAACACTATCTGCACTGATTTAAGATGCTACCTGCATCATACACTACATTTCCACACAAATATGAATCTAATTCTAAAATTTCCATTTCTGTTCCCTTGGTGTCTATGTCTATTCATGAACACGTACCATGCTGTTAAAGTTATTAAGGCTTTAAAATATGCTTTTATATTTGAAAAGGATAGTTCCCAAAACTGCTTTGCTTTTTCAGAGTTTTTCTATCTATTCTTATCGGTTTAATTTTTGATATGAACTTTTCTGTCTACTTTTTTTGTCCTTTAGCAGTGTTTTACAGTGAATTTTCTTCAAAAACTTTTAATCCCTTTCGTTTTCTTAGGTAATTATTTTTCATAATTGTAAATTAGTCTATTCTGCCATTTACATATTCTAACAGGTTTTATATATGAAAGCTTTTGATTTATTTACCTTAATTTTATTTATTTCTATTATTGTTTATAGTAGCTATCCAACAGATTATCTTTGGTTTTCCAGGTATACAAACATATAATTTAATAACAGTGATGATTTCACCTTTTTGTTTCTGTTTTTTTATATCTCTGATTATCTTTACTAGTTGGATTTAATTGCGTTGGGTAATGACTTCAGTACAACATTGAGCAGTGATTGTGTTAGTGGACATTCTGGCCTTACTTTTTACTAAGAATGACTTCAGTGTTTCCTCATTAAAAATGAAGCTTGCCTTTTCAACTGTGATCATATAAAATCACAGTAAGGAAGT
The DNA here is from genome assembly GCA_963575035.1 of Avahi laniger. Lineage (NCBI taxonomy): Eukaryota > Metazoa > Chordata > Mammalia > Primates > Indriidae > Avahi > Avahi laniger. Next base: position 43,817 of record CAUYSK010019936.1, on the reverse strand, counting down.
AACCATGAATTCTTATTTTGTAGAATTTTTTTTTAAATCATAAATTGTGTTGAATTTTGTTTAGTGCTTTTCTACCTTCTATGAAAATGATTATGTAATCTTTTCTCTGTTTAAACTTATTTGGTATGATGGATTATATTAACAGATTTCTTAATATAAAATCTTAGTTATATTCCTGGAATAAACCAAACTTGATCATAATGTATTAGTTTATTAAGTATGAAACGTCTGATTTCCTTAAGTACTTAGTTTGACAGTTGATATCTCTGACATCTCACTTTGACACTTTATTGCGAAGGTACATCCTCGTGCTTTCAAAAGCATGTTTTGCCTTATGATTATCTTTCAAATTTCTTTTTAGAGCAATTTTGTGAAACCATGGATAAGTAAAAAGATTCTATTAATTTTTATTTTTATTTATTTATTTTTTATTTCAGCATATTATGGGGTTAAAATGTTTAGGTTACATATATTGCCTTTGCCCCATCTGAGTCAGAGCTTTAGAGGTGTATGAGTTCCATCATAGAACGAATGCAGTGCAGACAGCTCAAAATATCAATGCAGTGTTTGGAAAGGATGTGGCTAATGAATGTGCAGTGCGTCGATAATTTGAGAAGTTCCATTCTGGTGATTTTAATCTTGAAAATGAGCCATGTGGATGACCTGAGAGCAGGTGGATAATGATGAACTGAAAGCTATAGTGGAAGCAAATCCATCTCAACCTATGTGTGAATTAGCAGCAAAGTCTGATATTACTATCCCAACAACATTGGACTGTTTGAAACACATCGACAAAGTAAAGAAGCTGGATAAATGGGTTCACCATGAATTAAACAAGCATCAGAAGAGAAATCATCTTGAAGCTTTCTTTTCTTTGCTGTCACAACATAAAGGGGAAGCATTTCTACACTGTATTGGTACGTGTGATGAAAAATGGATTCGTTTTGACAATCTCAAGCATTTGGCACAATGGTTGGATAAAGATCAAGTGCCAAAACACAGTCCAAAACCAAATATTCATCAAAAAAAGCTAATGGTGTTTGTTTGGTGGTCCAGCACTGCTATTATTCACTACAGCTTAACAAAACCTGGTCAATTGATTACAGCAGATGTCTACTGCAACTAATTTGATAAAATGATGAGGATGCTTGTGATTAAGCAGCCAAGATTGGTCAATAGAGACAGGGTAATCCTCTTGCAAGACAACACTCGACCACATGTCGCAGGAACAATGCTGCCCAAACTACAGGGCCTGGTCTTGGAAACTCTCTGTCATCCACCACATTCACCAGACCTTGTACCAACTGACTACCACTTCTTCCAGGCTTTGGAACACTTCTTGCAAGGAAAAATATTCAATTCTCAACAAGCTGTGGAAAATGCCTTTTGCAATTTCGTCACCACTGGCTGCTGGCATAAACAAGCTACCGTTAAGATGGCGAAACTGTATCGATAGTTTAGGTGTATACTTTGATTAATTGTACTGCTTCTCATTTGAGATATCATAAACTAAACTTTTGATTTGAAATCAGACATTTCATATTTAATGACAATAGTATTTTTTGAATGTGCTGCTGGATTCTCTTTGTTAACATTGTATTTAGAATTTTACACAAATAGTTGGCCTATAGTTTTATTTTAGTGTTCAATCTTGGTCCTGTTTTGGGATCAATTTTGTATTAAATTTATAAAAAGTAGAAATTAAATTTGTTACATTCTGGACCAGTTAAATCTTTAAAACTGTCTGTTTTTAGTGATTTGGTGGAATTTCCCTGTGAAACCTTCTAGGCCTGATATTTTTATTAGAGGGGAATTCTTTAAGAATTTTTTCTATTTTTTGTTTGAAAACTGAGCTATTTGTAGATTAGTTTTGGTAAATTTTCGTTTGAGTTGAATTTATCCATTTCATCCAAGTTTTCAATTGTATTTCCATGTACTTGTATAAAGAAATCTATTCATGATTTTGTTTAATTTCTTCTTTTTCTGTGGTTGTTACCCCCTTATTTATTATCTCTTATTTTTGTGCTTTTTTTCTTCCATTTGTTTAATTAAGGCAAGCTTTTCTGGTGGTATTTGGTTGTTGATTTTTTCCAAAGAAACAGGTTTTGGGTTTTTATGGATTAATTTTATTGTTTTTCCTGTTTTAGTATTTTTTAATTACCTCTTCTGACATTCTTTTTCCTTTCTTCTTTCCTTACGTTTATTTTGTTGGGTTTTTTTTAATTTTAATTTTTGGAGCCATCTTTTAATTCTTTCTTCTTCATTGTTCTATAATATTTAAAGCTGTGAATTTTTTTCCAATCACTATTTTAACTGTATTGCATGGATTCTTAAATATAGTGCTTTTGATTTTACTATATTCTTGAAGTGGTGTACTTTCTCTTTGTACTTCTCCTTTGATAAAAGAATTGTATGTAAGAGAAAGCTGTGTGTGTTTTAATTTATAGATGGAATGGTGTTTTGTTTTTTTGACTTTATTTTTAATTTTTAATTTTATGGTATCGTAATAGAATATCTGTATCATTTGTATTCCTTAAGAATTTATTTATATTACCTTATTGAGCAAATATAGGGTCAATATTCTTGGAGCGTTGTCGGCAATTAAAAAGAAGATACATTGTATGTTATTGAGTTACTGAGTTCACTACATGTCCATCAAATCTACCCCATTAACTATGTTGTTTGAGTGTCTTCTATCCTTACTTATTTTCTTTACTTGCTCTGTCTTGGAATTAATTTGATGAATTAAAGTCTTCTATTATTAATGTATTTCTGTAATGCTTGTTATCCCCTCTTTCTTTTAAAATGTCTATTTAATGATGATTTTTGAGATGTGCCACCTGGAAAACCCCCTTATGCTCCTATTTTCCCTGCAATTCCTGTTTTGGCTTCTTATAAGGTTTCCTATATGGCTTTGCTGATTTCAGCTGCTTTTTTGCAAAGTTTACATGTACTTTGAATTTATAATTTTCTTCTGTTTCCTAGTTTCACTGAAAATATAGTTTACTATTTTTTCCTATTCGCTTTATTGCTTTGTCTTGTTTCAGGGAGAAGAATTGGGGGTGATAACAATTTTCTATAAGAATCCTATATCTGATAACTAAGGTTCAGAGAGATTAATATTTAATGATTTGTCCAACACAACATAGCTAGTATGTGCCTCTGGGGATTAGGAACTTAGCTAGTTTCCAGTTTATATATTTATTTTCATGTTATAGCTTCCCACTTAGACCACTCCTACTATCACAGAAGATTTGAAGTAGATGTAAAATATACCTCCTTGATTTTAAATCAAGATTTGGCAGTGCAAATGCAATATATATAACCTAAACATTTGTACCCCCATAAAAATTTTGAAATTAAAAAAAGATTTGGGGCTCTTTAATCTACATGCCCTTTGGCAGTCACTACGAAGCCCTCTTCAAGCACTTTGTACTTAATATTTGCCCCTGGAGTTTCAATATTACCTGACAGGCTAAATAAATCTTGCAGTTGCTTTGAAAATTTCAGATGTTTTTCCACATGTTTTTTTCTGATGAAGTGCACTACTCAGCTTCCCTAAAGTACTTGATTATTGAGCTAGTTTTCTCTCTAGACGGTGCTGAGATTGTAGCTAAGAAACAAAGAATGATAGAAACTAGTATGTCAATACAGCTGGGGATTATGGAAAACAATAAAAAAATCAAAGCTGAGGTCCTCTTTGGAAATTTGTCCCACATTCAGAAAATGAATTGAGCTATATTGTAAAATATTAGAATATGAGGATATTTGTAATGAAGTTAATATTTTTTTCATCAGAAGTACCATGGGAACTCTTTCTTAATTTCAGTTGGTGTGTTTGGATGGTTTCATATTATAATTTGAAAGTGACAATTTTTACAAGGCAATAATCTCATTTTTTGGACAAAACTGCTTATCTAATTTTGTTCTTCTATTGGCTTGTGAGTTTCTTAGGGACATTACATTTGTCTAACCAGAGGTAAAATTTGAAAGAGTGAAAATGTCAGGATATGTATATAAAGTTAATTAAAATGACATAATTTTACTGAGAAATGGTGACACTAAACTCTAATCTAAAAGAAGCTAAAACCATTTTTGTGATTCATGAAAAATATAACATTATTTTTCTCTAACTCAGTAAGTATAAAAAATGACCCTTTGATGCAGGCCATGCATTGGGAAGAAGAAAGTGGTTTTCTCGGCCTTTCATGTTTGTTGTGGACACTTCCTTTGATCTAGATTCAATTCCAGAGCTAATAGCATAGATTGCAGTGTCTCTGTGTCATGCGTTGACACAGAACGACTAAGTCTTTGCTTAGACTCAATAACATTTTAGGTTCACCCATTGAAAGCCAGCTCCCTAGTTTCACATATCTCAATTCTAGAAAATTTCTACAGTAAATTGGATTTGCTACTTCCAATTTTAAACCTATGAGTCACTTACGTAAAAAACAAGGAATTACATGTTTAGGAGTACAAAAATTGAATCCTTGGTGGCAACTGCTGATCATCTTTATTGTGAAGGTGAGAACTTTACAAATATGTTTCCTTAACACATTTTAGGAGGTATATGGAGTTTCAAATCCGAACTCTGCTATTTACTGGCTATGGATCTTGGACAAGTTATTTCACCTGTCTATACTTCAATTCCCTCCTCTGTAAAATTGTGACTGGTGATAATTGTATTTGTTCTAGGATTATTTTGAGGATTATATGACCTATTATTTGGAAAGTGTTGGCAATTAAGTGAATAACAAATAATCTCCCTTCCTTTTTCCATTTTCCTTTAATTTCTTCTCTTCTCCATCATGTTATACCCAATACTGACTCTATCGTTGCACATGACATTCATTATGATAACGCCAATCCCACTACGTTACCATCCCCTCTGCTCTTGGCCTCTCATATCTATTCCTTCCCAATCAATTGTATCTGCTATATCCCATTCCCATAAATCACTGCAGGGGGCTGAAAGTTAAATGGAAAAACAAATTCACAATAAGTTGTGAATGAAGAACAACAACTCAATATATGACATTAGCCAGGTATGATTTACATTTCAGTGGATGCCTTTAAGGAATTCACCAAGGGAAGGACTAGTGATGAATCTTTTTAAGCATTATGATTGGCTACTGTGGGAAATCTTTTGAGCCAAAGAATTTTTTAAACCCACTATAATGAGGTTTAATTTAAACATAATAAAATTTGCTAATTTTAAGTAAATAATTCAGTGAGTATTAACAAGTATATAGCTGTGTAACCATTGCCGCATTCACGATGTAGAATGTTTCATCACCACAAAATGTTTCTTTGGTCTTCTTTTCAATCAACCCCTTTCTCCCACACCTGGGCCTTAGAAACCAATGATCTGTTTTCTGTCACTAAATTTTTGTCTTTTCTAGAATTTCTTATAATTGGTATCATACAGTAAGCAGTCTTTTGTGTCCTGTTTATTTCACTTAATGTGTTTAAGATTCATGTGTTGCTGCATATATAAGCAGTCTATTTCTTCTTATTGTGGAGTAGTATCATACTGGATAGATATATCACAGTTTGTTTATTCAGTCACTATTTGATGAGCATTTGGATTGCTTCCAGTTTGGAGTTATTATTATCAATGCTTCTATGAACAATTATGCATAAGTCTTTTGTGGACATGTTTCATTTTACTTGGATAAATTCTTAGGAGTAGGATTGCTGTTATATGGTAAGCTTATATTTAACTTCAAAAGAACCTGAAAAACTATTTTCTTACTGTGGTCACATTTTTAGATCACTTTAGTAGGTGTACAGTCATATTTCATTGTGATTTTTATTTGCATTGCCCTTTTGACTAATGATATTGAACATATTTTCATGAATTTATTTTCTATCTAATATCTCCTTTGGTAAAGTATCTATTCAAATCTTTGAAGTAAGGGCATTTGTAATGTTTGTTAAATCTACATGTAGGCTATGTTTAACCACTCCTCGATACCACATGTATTATACTAGTTCTTCGATCTCTTTCTCAATATTTGGTTTAGTATGAGTTTTCTAGAAAAATTGTGAACAATAACACAACTTAGAAATTTGGGTAAAGCCAAACATATTAAAATATTATATAAAGTCTTGGAGGAATGATAACAAAAAATAATAGATAATTGTACAAAAAAAACAAAACTCTAGATTTCTATCTTAATATTAAATTTGCATTGATATTAATTTCTTATAATGGTAGCCTTTCCAAGTAGTGTTCTAGGGAGGAATGGCTGTGCAAACAAGTGCATTAGACAGCAATCCTCATAATATATATATTTAAGGGAGTGTTAGAAGTCCTCAACACTACATATCTTACTCATTGTTTTTAAATTCCACAAACAAAAAATTATTTTGTTGTTGTCATTGTTGCACCAAGTACTATAATTAATAGAAATTGATTCTGGGAAGTGGGGGATAGACAATACTATCTGATAAACTTCAATTCAAAATTTATCAGGTATTTACTGAACATTTATGTACTGAGCACAGTGCTATGTGCTAGAGATTAAGTGATGAACAAGAAACCAGATCCCTGCTCTTCTATATGCTTCCAAACTATTGTTTGTTCTTAGCTAATTTCTACGGGAAGTGATGAGGAGTGAGATAGGTGAATGGCGATATTATGTAGGAAAGAGCTTTAATAGTGTATTTCCAAGGATGTCAAAGGTAAGCCTGCATTTATTTATTCATTCATTCAACATATATTTTGAAGCATCTCTTAATTGCAAAGCAATATGAGGGAAAATTTATTTAAGATTTGGTTTGCGATGACAACACATAGGAGTTAGGTAATGCGCCATGTTTTCTAAAGTAGCTGTATGATTGTGTATTCCCACCATCAATGTATGAGAGTTCCAGATGCTTTGTTTCTTCATCAGCACTTACTGTGGTCACCTTCTTAAGTCATTCTCATAGGTGTATAGTCATATCTCATTATGATTTTTATTTTCATTGGCCTTTTGACTAATGATATTGAACATATTTTCATGAGTTTATTTTCTATCTAAATATCTCCTTTGGTAAAGTGTCTATTCAAATCTTTGAAGTAAAGGCATTTTTCATGTTTGTTAAATCTACATGTAGGCTGTGCACTGAAGATCAGTTGTGGAATGTTCAGGACCACAACACTCATTCACTGTTCTCTCCAAATTTGTTTTCTACAATGTATTTGTCACTACTTCTTTCTATAAACTATTAATACTCTATTTTCCTTAAATTGTTCTACGAGGAAAGGGCTATAACTCAGGGAAAGGAGGGTGGCCAGAAGACAAGAAATACTTCAACGTGGCCCACCAAAGTTTAGAATGAACAGTCCACAGTACCTATAACTACTTCCGGTGAAGAGGTTAGTTGTGAAATTTACCTTGTTGCTTAAAATAATGAAAAGTCACCTTTCTTTCAACTTTTCCACGAAGTTTCCTTTTAGGAATATCTTTTGTTTTACATCGAGGAGCCCTTGGCATTGTTACTAAGGAAAAATCCTTGTAGTTGAAAAAACATCAAACATTCACATGATGTTGGGCAAGTTTATTTCCTTCTCTAGTCTTCGGGTTCTGGATCTTTTAAATGAGGACATTGAACTAAATAGCCTCTTCTGGCACTGAATGCCCACATTCTGAATATTCAAAAATATGCTGTAATTTAATCATCCCCACTTAAAATCAATGTATCATCAAAGCTTTCCTTTTATAAGTTCATTTCTTTAGGTCTTGCAGAAGATATAAGTAAGTCTAAGACATATAGATACCTGTCCAGAGGAAATTATAGTTTATCTGCTATTCAAAGAGGTGAACACATAGGAAATGAAGGAAAGGGAGGAAGGTAGCTGAATTACCCAATTTCCTCAGAGCTACTATACTAGAAATATGTGCACTGCCTTAATTCCAATGTCCCATATGGACCTATCCTCTTTCTCTACTTTTCTATTTCCCACGGAAGTCTGTGAATCCTGGAACTATAAGAGTAGCCAGATAGAGGTCTAAAGACAAAATCTATTGTAATTCAAGACAATCAATCATTTCACTAAATTTTACTGAGGAAGCAGCAGAAACACACTATCAGAAACCCATTCCTGACCAGGATGCCCATGTACTTGTGTCCTAGCATTCAATTCTGCCTTTTAGTCAGGTATTCAGTCAGTCACTTTGGTAGCTCCAGCCTGGTAACCTGTCACATCAAAATTACTTTTAGAATCCTGAGGATTCATACCAACTGCTCATTCATTCTCTTTCTGATGATATTCAAATAATTGCTAAGTAGAAAGCAAACACTTGAAAAGAAACCCTTAGTTGGGATTTCTTAATTCTCAGAGACATAAAGGTAATGATGAGTTTATTCATTTTTTCTTTCCATTTATTTATTAAATTATTTATTCCAAAGACATTTATTGAGTACCTACTATATATCAGGAAATGAAGGATGCAAAGATCCATAACACATAGTCCCTGCTCCAAGAAGCTTATTGTCCATTAAGAAAAAAGTCACATACGTAAGTCATTATGATATAATATAGTGATTACTATGACACATATATCCTGGTTATGATGAGTACAGAGAAAGAAGAGCTTGATATTCAACTGATTTTTCAACCATTCTTATTAAATTCTATTTCTTTTCATATTCCTTTTGCGTAGCATCCAGCTTCAGCTAGTCACTTACAGGAACAAAAGGCTTTACATTTTTAAGAGAACACAAAGAAATTTCATATTCACAGGGAGAGACAACGAATGATAAAGGAAGTTTCAAGTGTCAGACTTATCATCTATTGACATCGTGTATTGTTTTCTAAATGTACTTTGCTTTTCATTTTGAACTGTCTAAATAGGTTAAGGAATGTGCTTATCATTACCTTTTAAAGTACCCTGCTTCTCAGGCAATCTAACTTCTACTTGTGATAGAATATCAATTTCTATCTTGAAATTGGGAGCTGAAAATTGGTTGACAAATTAAAACGGTTTGTCTTCATTGATAGTGATGCTTTTAAAACTTTTTAAAAAATTCTATATATTTTTGAAAGACCAATAGGTGAAAATTTTCAGGCAATAGTAGACAAAGAGTTGTCTTTTTGCTTTAATATAGGTTTTTCTATAACTTTGCCTTATTTAATTCATCAAATATTTTTGAACATGCACTATATAGAAAACGCCGTGCTAAACATTCTAGAAGAACAATTTCACAGAAGCCCTGTTCATAGGGAGCTTATATACAATCACAGAAACAGAATTGTAGAACTAGAAGACTTTAGCTATATCATCAGGTCCAATAGCATAACTTTCCAGACTAGCATATCTAAAATTTGGTGAGGACTTTGGCACTGCCAGAGAGTGTTCAAATTTCTTTGACCTAATAAACTCAATCCCCCCAACAACTCTATATGGCAGGGTTATTATCTCCATTGTAGAACATATAAGTTAAGTATCTTACCTATGATCACACATGTGGTAAGTGGCAGAGCCAGGATTTCAATCTATGGGGGATAGATTCATATCCTATTCCTCTTAATAAAACTATACTATAGACTAAAATAAGGAAAACAAGGCCTGAAGGATGGAAAAGACTTACCCAAGGTCATGAGCATTTTAGTGTCAGAGGTAGAATTAGAACCTAGATCTCCCAGTAATCTACCAAGTTTTATCCATTATTCTGTGCTAAATTAATAATTCATGTTCATGCAAAATGGAAAAAGAGCAAAATTAATTTTTATGATTGTATTTGTTAGAGAAAGCAAACATACATAAAAATAGAACTAATGAACAACATAGGAAATATACCGAGCTGTGTAGTAATATGCTGTTCCCTCTCTTTTTTAACTATCAGTATAACTTATTGGTATCTTTTTTAGAGGGGATGAACATAGATACTTTAAGTAGCAGCATTACCGAGTTGGACAAATATAAATGCTGTCCATAGCATGATTTTGACAGCAAGGTCAGCATGCACAAAAAAAATGCATGTTGCAGAAGAGCCATCAATCAATTCAGACATTAAAAATCTCTGATCAATATGCAAAAAGTTGCACTAATTCTCTGCCTATAGATTCAAGTATATGTAGTAAAATACAAAATGGAAATCCATTCTTAAGGGAAATGCTTCCTGAAATTCATTTGAATGAAATCAAGAAACTGTCAGAGTACTTCACGTCATCTGGTATCTAGATTATTCTTTGGACAATGAAATATATGAAATCTGTCCTGTTTTAAGGGTCCAAGGCAAAATATTTCCAGATATTGCCCTGATAAGTACCCAACAGTGTAATATGAAAGTTGACTCATTTCAATGTATCAAGGATTGGTAAATGTACATCCCATAAATATTTTTCAAGTGGCCAAAATGTGAAGATCATGTGTTTTTCAAGATCATGACAAATACAAAGTTGGTGTAGCTAGCACCTTTGGTGTTAAATTACAATATGGTAATTTATGTATCTTTCACAGAGATACATCCATTCTTTGCTGCAAGGGCAAGACACAAAAGCATTTTGGGAAAGAAGCAATTCAGACAAACCAGGAATTAGAATCTAAAGCATATGTAATTTTAGGACAAGCTGTTTAAAGGAAAGAGTTGTCAGCAGATTTCTCGGAGTATGTTCCAGAAAGATAAGAGCATGTAAAGGAAAGCTGAAGTAATTTCCTCTTAAAATCTAGGAACGTATTTTTCTCAGTTCGGAGGAATGCGGCAAGGGTAGGAGGAGAAGAACATGAAAAATTGATAAATTGAGGTGTCCTCAGTTGACTTTCACATATTCATTCAGCTACTAAAGCAGACTACACACTATCAGGTACTAAAAGATGAATATAAAGCATGACACTATGAAAAATGAGTGCTTTGTGAATAATGCAATTACAAAACAGTGCTGCCAATCAGATGAATTTTTGGTGCTCTAAAGGAGGTCTTTGTAGACTCACTGTTGAAATGTGGTTGCAAATGCTCAGGTGAGGATCATTACTTATTAAGGGGTATTCTAAATAAGGATCTTCAGTTTGACATTTTCTGTTGCCTGCAGGAGATACTGCTTCCTTCTCTGATGGTATATTTCAATATTAGCCTGATTATGAGCTTAGCAGAGAATGGATTTGCCAAAAGACTTCAAGATGTCCTTCATCACTTCAGTATTAGAGAGCAGAAGGAACAAATAGAAATGAGGCAGCAGTACTGATAATACTTCCTTCTTACATAATTCTTCAATTCTTGGGAAATTCATCCTACCTTATACAAGACACTTGAAGCCTGACACCCTTATTTTTCACCCAAACGAAGTCAAGTCTCTCTGGGGTCCTCTACCAAGTTCTCTCTTAGAATGTCAGGAGTTATTTCCTTTTTTTTTTACATGCTTTTTTTTTTTCACAGAGGTACACGTAGATCACTATATGTTATAATTAACAATTCTCCATTTATTGAGTCACCAGGCCTGCAATGTTCAGTTCTATTTGCTTAGGCCCATGACTAGCCACTCCACGGTAAATACGAACAGCTATAGCAAATGTTGGTGTCCTGCTTTGTCTGCCACTACAAAGACTCCAGATTATGTTGTGCCACCAGCTTTAAAGAACAGCAGATGGAAAACGATGAAGGTTTTGGGAAATCCCACATGTAAGAAGTAAATTGAGCTACCATGGGAATCTGAGAAGCATTCAGAGATAGGAAGAGGACCAGAAGAGTAAGGTGAAAATAGAAATCAACATGAGAGCTTTAGAGAGCATGATTTAGGGTGGCCATCTATAATTATGACAGTTCTTTGAAATCTCCTGTTGTACTTTATATTTTTGCTATGGTTTTAATGTTTGTCTTTCCAAAACTCATGTTGAAACTTAATCCCCAATATGACAATATTGAAAGGTGGAAGTCTTTAAGAGATGATTCAGTCATAAAGGCTCTGCCCTCATGAATGGATTAATGGATTATCATGGGAGTGGGACTGGTGGCTTTATAAGAAAAGGAAAGAGAGACCTAAGCTAGCATGCCCAGTCCCCTTGTCATGTGATACCTTGTGCCCCCTCGGGACACTGCAGAGAGTACCCACCAGCAAGAAGGCCTCACCAGATGCAATCCCACAACCTTGGATTTCTAAGCCTCCATAACTGTAAGAAATAAATCCCTTTTCTTTATAAATTACCTAGTTTCAGGTATTCTATTATAAGCAACAGAAAATGGACTAAGACAATTTTAAGCAAATTTAGTGTTCTACCACGTAATTAATTTGTTTTGATATAAAGTATATTTCTTGAATCTTTGTGCAAAATTGATGAATCTGGAAGATGCACCATGCTTATCCAGGTTTTTACATATCCTCTGTCACACCGGCAGGATGAGAACATGAAAGAGGCCATTAAATTTGACAGCTGAGATGATTTTTAAGAGAACAGTATCAGTAGCACAGAGGAACAGACCTAGAATCTAAGGACAGAGGACAAAAAGTAAAAAAAATAAATAAATCCAGGACATGCTGATTGTTTAAAGAAGCTTGTTAGTAAAATGAAGAAAGTAAGCACAGTATCTTGAGCAAGGATCAAAGAAAGGTATGCCGAGGAAAGGGAAGGCTTAATCAGGGAGCCCCACTTAGAAATCCATACTCATTTTACAATTTCTTATTTAAAAAACACTTCTCAGAATGGTTCAAAGTATTTCTTAGCTGTATATCAAAATCCTAAGGCAATAATCACAACTCTCAATTAGTTATTTTCAATACAAAGAATTCAAAAGACAATCATTTTTAACAATGTGCATACACTTATCTTGAATGAGTTTAAATATTTTGAAAACAACATTTAATATGCTCTGAGGAAGTGCAATACACAGGACAAATCCTAGCAAAATACATTTACATCATTCCTCTCTAATTTAGCCTTTCTCAACTTACTTATTTGACCAATGCTACCACCATATGACCTTCTCATGCTAAATATTTTAGAAATAGCTGCAATTCCCTTTCCTTCTTTGTTCCCTGCATGAAATCAGTTAAGAACTGTCATTTCTTTTTGGACAATACTACCTAATACTTCCCTCAGAATCCATTCTACTGATCAATACCCTTGTCCAGACCCAAGATAATGCCTGAATTCCTCCAATAGTTTCCTAACTATTGTTCTTTTAGAATTCTGTAAACACTTCTGATGCAGTCCTTACTATAATTCAATATATTTAAATATACTTTTCTATTAGTCTGTGAATTAATGAAGAAAAGTAATCACGTTATTTGTTTTTATATTCCCTAAAGCACTTAATACATTACCTGCCAATTGGTTAGCAGTCAGTACATACTAAATGAATGTACATATTTAAGGTACTGTTACAATGACAGTTTAGGCAGTTATTTTCAAATGGTTTCCCAAAAGTTACTTATTTTCTTCCAAGCTATTTCCAGGCTTTTTTGAAATTTAATTTTAGTAATGATATTTCTTGAAATGATTGATACTCAACTTCTATTTGATCAGCAGTTGACATGAGGACGAAGTGTAAAAAAAGAGCTACAGTTGATATTAGTGTAGTATAATCTGCGCTAGCATCCATCCCTTTTCAATCTCTAATGAGCACTATTTTTATATCTGTGAGTTCCGTAGGTAACTTTCTGCTCCTAAGTTAGCCTTTGCCAAGAAAAATACATGAAACCATTCAGCGATACGTTTGTATTGGTAGTTTGAAAATTATGATAATACTAATATCAGTAAAACTCTGATTAAGTACTATGAAGGAAAATAGTGTGTTATAAGACTGTGCAACATGGGACTTTGGCATTAGGTTTGGGGATGGGAATTCCGAAAAGTCTTCCTAGAGGAAGTAATAGTTAAGTTAGATCTGAAGAATGAAAAGCAACTATAAGAAGAATGGGTCCATGTTCTGAATAGATGAAATAGTTTAATTTATGGTTCCCAGAGAGTGAAAATTATCATATCAATATGTCATCAACTTGTTATATCACATTGTTACTAAGCATGTTACACAGGACAAAGGGAACATAAGACCACTTCAATATCATCCCCAGAAATCTCCCTCATGCTGGCACCTGTTCATGAATCCATACCCATCTCAGTATGACTAGGTCACATCCCACATTATATGCTCATCTTCATTCATATCTTTCCAGATAGTCAAGCCCCAGTTGTCAGACGTATCATGAGAAAAATTATTTATGTGCATTCTGAAAATCCAAATAGTTTAGTCTGTGACATTGCTCTAGTTGTATAGTTAGCATTATGTTCAAAGAGGATTAGTGGATTTAGCATTGACCAGTCCTGAAGTAGAAGCTTAGTTGACTGTTAATAGCATTATCCCCTGAGCAGATCATCTCACATTAATTTCTGTTCTCTCATGTTTAAAAGATGCAAACAATAATACTTATCTAATGAAGGTGTGATGTGATTAAATGAGGTAAAATATTTAGGGAAAAATATCAATACTAATATTAAAAAAATCCCCAAAGCCTATCATAGCATTTTGTGAGCAAACCAACCTGATTACTAATACCTTGTCTGCTATCCAGAAAAGTCACTAAACTTTCCTAATGATCCCAAATATGGTGGCCATTTTTTTTATGAATATGAGTTACAAATTTAGTTTTTGTGGAAATCCTGGGATTATTTTTTATAAGAAATAGAAAACAGGAGTCCACTGTGCTCAGGAACAGAAAGTTCTGCCTAAATTATCTTAAATAATGTATCATTGAAAAGTAGAATATTAGTAGATATAAGTTGGAAAATATTTCACTCCAACGTCTTGATAGAGAGCTTTTTCATTTCTCTTTTTTAAAATTTTCTTTTGTCTTTATTTTAGTTGTATTCCTTATTGAGATTTTCCAGCTTATAGAAGCTAAAGCCACCTTTTCTAATCTCATTAAAGAAGAAAAATGAATCAAACCTGAACTGTAAGCTAATTCAAGTAGAAGAGATATGGCCAGGTCATTTGCAAATGGGTAAAGGCTAAGTATGTTCAGAGTCATTGATATTTTTAAAAATCCATTAAGAAATATTGAAAATGTTCCTTTCAGTCAATTTCATGAGATTTTTAAATTATCATATATGTTAGTGTTAATCTTTTATTTAAATTGGAGACAAAAAGAATTGAAGGCTATTAATAACCACCAGAAGAAAATCTCATAGTTAAAGTATGGCTTTTGCTGCACAAACTATTCTAGGGGTTTGGGTAGCTAGTAAGTTAACTTTATAAAACCTAGGAATTATAGTGATATTAAGTTTTTGTTATTCAGAATAAATTATTTTATTTGGTGTGACTCATTTCTAGCCTCCTGCAGTGAAGTCAGAGGAAAAGGGGTATGTTCTAGGAAACTATATGGTTTAGGGAGATATTTTTTCTTCAAATCTAGGAAATGTTTACTAAAATAACAAAGAAGTAGACTGGGAGTAAGGAGCCTGGTGGCTACTCATGGCATCATTATTTTCTTATATTTCGTGTATCCTTGGTCAATTCATTAATTAAAGCTAAAAATTAATAACTCCATATGCAAAAGAATGAAATTCTTTTTCTGACTTCTTGAATGCCTAAAAAGAAAACAATTCATGAATAACGTGGCAGTAAATCATTGAAATAGAAGTGCCCACTAACATTAAATATTACTGCACATCAGCTAGATTTATCTCTTGTCCTGTAAAATTTGTGAATGCTAGAGTAATTCAAGAAATCTTGTATTCATAATTTTAGATCATGAGCATATTGAATAAAGATTTTCTATACTCTATTTGGCATTATGCTAGTGCTTTAGGCATGTTTAATAACCAAACAGTATTTTACATTAAAGTTTTCAGAGCAAAGTTCCCTTCTACCCATACTCCTTTTAACATTTTCTCCAAAATACATGTTAGTAATAAACAGTCTAAATAAAGGGTTGTCAGGGACTGAATTTGTCATTGACAGAGATTACTGAGAGAGGAACAAAAATCAAGGAGCTTTTTTAAAACATATTGAAGACACATTTACAACAATATAGTTGGTGACAAAGAATCTTATACTCAACTACTGATTTATATTCAGAAAGGGATCATTTGTCTTTTATTGACTACCAGTCAGCCTTTCTGCATGGGTGTAATTGGAATTTTAGATTTCTATCTTTTTAGATTAAAAACATAGTTATCACAAGATAACATCACAAATTGTGGGTAATTAATTGGTAGAAGGATTTTGGTATGGTTTTCTATGGAAGTAGCAAAATCATCAGATGTGTTATGAATGTGTTATGAATGAAGATTTTGCCCATTATAGACATATCTCCATCCCAGCCTCAGAAGAGAGTGCTTGGGTGGAGGTAAAAGCATTAGGGAAAAAAGTCAAAAATAATTTTCACTGACTCATCTGTTTACTAAAACATGCTTCTTTTGCACTTGATTTTTGTTCCTCTTTTTATCTTCTCTCAATGAAAACTTGAAAGCTGAGTTTCTAAAGACAAAAATGAAAGGAAGAATTTATCTTATGAATATTGTGATGGTTAATTTTGAATGTTAATTTGACTGGATTAAAGAATACCTAGAAACCTGGTAAAGTATTATTTTTGGGGTATGTCTGTGAGGGTGTTTCCAGAAGAGATTAGCATGTGAGTCTGAGTGGACTAGGTGGGCAAAACCCACCTTTTTCAATTGGTAGGGAGTTAGAAGACAGCAAAAACAGAGGAAAGATGAATGTGTCAATCTATTTGCTGGACCTGGGATATATTCTTTTTTTCCCGTCATTGGACAACAGAACTCCAGGTTCTCCAGACTTTGGACTCCAGGACTTAGACCAGCAGCCACCCAAGTTATCAGGCCTTTCTATTTTAGACTGAGAGTTACACCATTGGCTTTCTTGGTTCTGAGGCCTTTGAACTTGTACTGAGCCATGCTACCAGCATCCCAGGGTCTCCAGCTTGCAAATGACCTGCCATGGGACTTCTTGGCCTTCATAATCATGTGAGACAATTCTCCTAATAAATCCCCTCTCATATAAATATATAGAGATAGATAGGTAGATAGATAGATAGATAGATAGATAGATAGATAGATAGATAGATTCTGTCTCACTGGAGAACCCTGACTAGTACAAATACGAACAACATAAGTGATAATGTTGGCAAATGAAACATACATGTTTCTTTGATTTTAAACTTTATGCAGAGTTGCCTCAAATAGCCATTTCTTTTGTTGCTATAGATATTACTTCATATGATTTTAGGTATAAGTACAATCATTTAGTGTGACATGATTTAAAGTAACTAATCATATATGTAAATCACTTTAAAGACATTAGTGACCATGCCTAAATTAAGTTTAATCATCCCCAGGGTTGTATCATAATTGTTCTATGTGAATCATTTTATTTATACAATATTTGTGTGCTTTAAAAAATCATTCATTTGACCTTATTGACTCTATCAATAAGATAGAGATATTTACCTTCTTATAGTACAGATCAAATTATTCAGTTTGTTGAAGAGCTTAGGTGCAGGTGATGTGGCATATTTTGGGTTCTACTCATTTCTGATATACATTTTGGCTGGCATTTTGTCTAGAATTCTTCTCTTAACCACTTTGACATTTCTGTGTTCCATTGATCATGATTTATTAATATAGTTGTATATCAGTGGTCTTGAAAATAATAATCATTGAGAACCAACTAAGTTTTTTGTGTGAAAATTTGTCCCTGTAGAAGAAAAAACAGCCCTTTTTTATAGCTAAAGCAGGTATTATCTTTAAAAGAGCTATTTTTAGCTATTAGGAAATAAATCTTTTACACTGTAATTCTTCCTCCAATAGATATTGTGATGGTTAGTTTTATGTGTCAATTTAGCTAGGCTATAGTACTCAGTTATTCAAACATTAGATGTTGCTGTGAAAGTATTTTATAGATGTGGTTAACCTTTATAATAAATTGACTTTAACTAAGGAAGATTATACTCAATAATGTGGGTGGGCCTCATTGAATCAACTAAAAGGCCTTAAGAGAAAAACTAAAGTTCCTTAAGGAAGAAGAAATTTTTCTACAAGACTGTAGTATCATCTCCTGAGAGTTTCCAGCCTGCCAGTGTTTTAGTCTTCCTACCTGTCCTACAGATTTCTGACATTCCAGACCTCACAATTGTGTAAGCCAATTTTTTAAATAAATTATGTATATATATATATACATACACACATAGATATTTATATATAAAAAATCCACTACTTTTGTTTCTCTGGAGAACCCTGACTGATGCAGATTTACTACAGCAAAATACTTTAGTATACAAAGAACTAGGCAAATTCCTGGAAATGAGGAAATAGAGACAATATGAGTGCCTATATGCACTTAGGTTCCTTAAGTGCTGTCAATGATGATGTAAATACATGTAAACCTATTGGGATTATTTCCTGCACATACCACCAGCACATCGAGTTTCAAATTTCAAAAGAAAGTGTATTAAAGCTATAATGAGATACCACCTATGGAATGGCTATAATAAAAAAGACAGACAATACCAAATGCCAGCGAGGATGTGAAGGAGCTGAAACTCTCATGCGTTGCTAGCAGGAATGTAAAATGGTGCAGGCCCTTTGGAAAACAGTTTCACATTTCCTCAAAATGTTAGACATCGAGTTACCATTTGACCCAGCAGTTCTAGTCCTAGATCTCTACAAAAAATTACTGAAAACATTTATTTACACATTTACACAAGATTGTATAAAAATGTTCAAAGTACCTTTATTTGTAATAATCCTAAACCAGAACCCAAATGCCCATCAACTGGTGAATGGATAAACAAACTGTGATACATCCATATAAGCAGTAAAAAGGAATGAACTACTGACACATGAAAAAATGTGGATGAACTTCCTGAACATTAAATGAAAGAAGGCAGATGTAAAGACTACATATTGTATGATTTCATTAATAAAAAGCAAAATTATAGAGACAGAAGGCACATCAGTGGTTGCCTGGGACTAGGAATGGGAATGAGAATTGACTACAAATGGGTACAAGTGAACATTTTGACGTGATAGAAATAGTTTAAAGCTGGATGTGGTGATGATTGAACAACTGTATAAATTTACTAAAAGTCATTGAATTGTACACATATAATGGGTAGATTTTATGCTGTGTAAATTATACCTTGTTATAGTTTGAGTGTTTGTCCTCCCAAACCTTATGTTGAAATTTGATTCCCAATGTTGGAGGTGGGACCTAATGGGAAATGTTTGGGTCATGGGGTGGATCCCTCAGGAATGGCTTAGTGCCACCTTGGTGGTAATGAATGAGTTCTCTATTAGTTCCCATGAGAGCTGGCTGTTAGAAAGAACATGGCACTTCACTCCTCTTTCTATTGCTTCCTCTCTCACCTCTCTCATCATGTGATCTTTGTACACACCAGCTCCACTTAACCTTCTGCCATGAGTGGAAGCAGTCCGAGGCCCTTGCCTGATACAGGTGCCCAACTTTGAACTTTTCCAGACATCGGAATTGTCAGCCAAGTAAACCTTTTTTCTTTATAAATTACCCAGCCACAGGCTTTCCTTTATAGGAACACTAAATGGACTAAGACATACCTCAAAATAACTGGCCAAAATTTTCAAAGATTTTGTTACATGAGAATGGAATGCTATAGAGATGCCAAAGTAACTACAAATATGACTTCTCTAAATTTGAGCATTTGCAAGCTTGCCACTTTTCACTAGTTAAAGTAAGATATGAAAGAGATCTCTAGCTCATCATTGACCACATTTCCTCTTCTTTCTGGACACATGACTTGACTGCATTTCCCAACCTCCTTTGCAGTTAGGTGTGGCCATAAGGATGATTTATAGCCAGAGGTATATAAATGGAAATATGCTCTTCCAAGCTTGACCCATTAAAATATTCTATTTTCCATCCTCTGTGCTCTTTTCTAATATGCTGGCTATACATTGACTCCCAGGGTGACCTCGGGAATAATCTATTGAAGATTTCAGAGCTGAAAACAGCCATGCTCCTGAATAACTGTGTAGAGTAGAAGTTCCCCCACTCCCATCATCCCCCATCACCCTAAATAATAGGCATTGAGTGAATAAATACACTTCAGTGTTAAACTACTGAAATTTGGGAGTTGGCTTGTTATAGAAGTTAGACTACTTCAACCAAAAATTATCACATTGTTATCTTTCTTGCAGTCATCTTACCAGATCACTAAATACAAAGACCAGGGATCAGGCCTCATATCCCATCTTAGAAATTTGATCCAAGTTTTTGAGTGCCATTTACAATGGAGTAGGAGGCTTTGGGACTGGGGTTTTCAGCCTACATATCTTTATCTCCATCTTCTAAAATACATATAAAATATAAAGTTAAATTAAGAATTACTAAGTTGTTTTGAAAGGCAGTTCATCCACTCAATACTCTATGGTCAGAGAGTAACTCTTTGAAAATAGTGTAGACTTCATTGTTCAGAAAGCACCCTCTTTGTTGAAAATATAGCAATAAGACCAATGGCAATAATTTAGCTATGTAGAAAACTAATTGAATTTTAAATTCAAAATATTCAAAGTTTGGCATCTAAGATCTCTCATTTAAAAGGCCGGTAGAGATTCAGAAAACTTTCTAGCAAAAGTGGCACTTGATAAATGGATAGGATGCCAAAGACATTTAATTTGAATATTTGAGACCATGGAATCATAGAAAATTAGAGCTATTGTGAACATTAAAGGTCATCTAGATCATGTTCTTTAGCTTAGAGATTGGGAATCTAAGGTCCAGAGAGCTGAAGTGATTGGCCTAAAATCGCACAATAGCACATGTAAGACTAGAACTCAGATCTATTAATTCTAAGTACTAGGCTTAGAATGGGAGGCCAACTTCTGAAAATTCTGAGGTGTGTGTGTGTGTGTGTGTGTGTGTGCGCGCGTGTGCATATGTGTACGTGTGTGTCGCCAAGTGGAATTTTAATCAGAAAGAGAAAAGTATGACTCTTCACTGGATTCACACAGTAAGAGAGACTAATCATATCAAGCCCCTTAAAATACTTTTATCAGGTGGGAAAGCATTTATCACATCCTAGCTGATCTTAGATAAATTTTCTAGTCAATATTTTGTCATATCATGAAAATATGATATCTTATTATAAGGAAATGGAGTTTCCTTTACCTACTAGATTTATGTAGTTAAAATTGTGAGCTTTGACTAAAAAATGGCAGATTTCTTCCCTGGGTGCAGATTTCTTCCCTGCCTCTGGCTTCTTGGAATTCTTAATAAAAGTTTTTAATTTTTTCCATGTTTGACAACATTGCTTATTCTCAAGATATAATATTTACTGCCCAATATGGTAAAAAGACTTAGTGGTCCCTTGGTAGCTAACCTGGAAATAAAATGACTGACAGGGTAGCAAAATATAGTGGAAAGAGCTATGTACTAAGAGGGAAGAGCTCTAGATTTTAACAACAAACTACTACATCATTTACTAGCTGTTTGGTCTTGGGTAGATTACCATGGTAGGCCAAATACCACCCCTGCTCAAAAATATCTATGCCCTAATTCCAGAATTTGTGAGTATGTTATCTTATGTGGCAAAAAGGAATTTACATATGTAATTAAGTGTACAGGACTTAAAATAGGGAGAGTATTCCAGGTTCACTGGGTGGGCCCAATCTAATCTTATGAATCCTTAAAAGCAGGGAACTTTCTCAAGTTGAAAACAGGAAAGATGAGGCAGAAAGAGAAATCAGAGAGATTTAAAGCTTGAGAAGAGCTCAACCTGTTAGAGCAGGAGATTAGGAGACAGGGCTGAGACCTGATACAGAGGCTTGAAGATCAGGAGCAAGTGTTAAAATAAACAATTCTTAAGGAGAAGCTAACTAGACAGGCTGATAACCACAGGTGAGAACCAGCTTCCACCAGCCTGTCAGCTACCTCTGTCACCTTTCATGAACTTTGGCTAATTACAATATTCTTTACATCATGGTTTAAAATTTCTCCACCCTTGAATCACCATGACGGTTCCAAGATAACCATGTAAAGTATAAAAATGGTAGAAAACCCGATCGGAGGAATTACTACCCAAATTCTTAGTAAAAGCCAACCCCGTGGCCTTTACTCTTCCTTCTCTCAATTAGTAAAACTAGCATACAAAAGATCTAAAACCACTTTCTCCCAGTGCAGCTGCTCTTTTTGAGTCTGCCTATTCTCCTCCTTGGGAGTGTACTTTCACTTTCAGTAAAAGCTGTTGCTTGCTTGGCTGGTGTGGTGCATCCTGAAATTCTTTTCCCAACAAACATGAAGAACTTGGACAAACCTCCACTTATGGTATATGTATACCATGGAGTACTACTCAGCCACAAAAACAATGGTGATCTAGCACCTCTCGTATTATCCTGGCTGGAGCTGGAGCCCATTCTACCAAGTGGAGTATCCCAAGAATGGAAAAACAAGTACCACATGTACTCACCATCAAACTGGTTTTAACTGATCAACACCTAAGTGCACATATAGGAATAACATTCACCGGGTGTCATGCAGGTTGTGGGGGAGGCAGGGATGGGAATATTCACACCTAATGGATGCAGTGCACACTGTCTGGGGGATGGACATGCTTGTAGCTCTGACTTCGGTGGGGCAAAGGCAATATATGTAACCTAAATGTTTGTACCCCCTTAATATTCTGAAATATATATATACATATATATATATATAAAACAAAAACTGAAAAAGGAAAAAAAGAAAAAAAGAACCCTCCACTTGAATGCCAGTAACAAAATCACCATTGCTGATGTTAAAGATGAAAGGAGCCATGAGTCAGAATATGTGGATAGTCTCTAGAAGGTAGACACAACCCCTGACCAGCAACCAGCAAGGAACTGGTGACCTCAGTCCTATAGTTACATGAATCCCACCAACAGCTGAAATGAGCATGGAAGAGAATTTTCCCCTAGAGCCTTCATATAAGAACACAGACCAGCTTACACTTTGATTTCAGCCTTTTGAAACCAGGAGCAGAGAAACCAGTCAAGATCACCTGGACTTCTGCCCTACAGAACTGTGAAATAACAAATTTATGCTCTCTGAAGCCATTGAAATTTTGATAATTTGTTACCCAGAAATCGAAAACTAATACGGTTATTTAACCTTTTCTTTCTCAGTTTTCTCTTCAATAAAATGCCTTAACTTCCAGTTTTATTTAAGAGTTATGATACAGGTAGAATTTTTCTTAGAGTTGTGTGATATAGAAAGAGAAGAAAAGTTTTGTGGAATATAATCAGCATGTATGGTCAAGTGCTGCATAATGATGTTTTGGTCAATGTTCATCCCATAAGATTATAATGGAGCTGAAAAAATCCTATTGCCTATTGATGTAACCTACTGCACTGCCAGTGGTATAAAAGTATAACACATACAATTATATACAGTATATGATATTTGATGATAATAAACTACTATGTTACTGGTTTATATATTTACTATACTATACATTTTATTGTTATTTTAGAGCATACTTGTTCTCCTTATAAAAAAATGTTAACTGCAAGACAGCCTCAGGCAGGTCCTTCAGGAGGTATTCCAGAAGAAGGCATTGCTATCATAGGAGATGACAGCTCCCTGTGTGTTATTCTCCCTGAGGACCTTCTAGTAGGACAAAATGTGGAGGTAGAAGATAGTGATATTGATGATCCTAACCCTGTGTAGGCCCAGGCTAATGTGTGTGTCTGCGTACTAGATTTTAACAAGAATGTTTAAAAAGTTAAAAGAAAAGAAAACATTTTAAAAATAGAAGAAATCTTATAGAATAAGAATATAAAGAAACTGTTTTTGTACAGCTGTACAATGTGTTTGTGTTTTAAGCTAAGTGTTATTACAAGAGTCAAAGCTAAGATTAATTTATTATTGAAGAGAGAAAAATATGTTTTTATATATTTAGTGTAGCCTAAGTGTACTGTGCTTATAAAGACTACAGTAGTGTACAGTAATGTCCTAGGCCTTCACATTCACTCACTACTCACTCATCAGCTCACCCAGAGCAACTTCCAGTCCTGCAAGCTCCATTCCTGGTAAGTGCCCTAAACAAGGGTATCAGTTTTTATCTTTTATATCATGTTTTTACTGTACCTTTTCTATGTTTATCTGTGTTTAGATACACGAATACTTACCATTGTGTTACAGTTGCCAACAAGACTGAGTACAGTAACATGCTGTACAGGTTTGTAGCCTAGGAGCAATAGGTATACCATCTAGGTTTGTGTAAGTACATTTTATGATGTTCACACAATGGATAAATTGCCTAATGACACACTTCTCAGAACCTATCCCTGTCTTTAAGTGATGTATGACTGTATTCTGTTTTATGAGGAAAAAAAATCTTGTTTCTCTTTATGCCGTCCTTTTCTTCTCTAACCTTCTATTTCATATTTTTCTTATATAGGCATAGGAAAAAATGATGAGAGCTAGTTTGTAAGAGAAAGATTTTTCTACTGATATCTCAGAATTTGGAAAATAAATTATGTCATCTGGACTGTTATCCAACTATACTTAATGCTAAATACTCATTGTTCTCATTAAATTTAAGGAAAATTCTATTTTCACATCTGTAAGTAAGATGTTTTGATCTTGATGTTAAGATGTTTTATGTTTTGAATTTATATTAATTTCCTTTCACTTGTGGTATAAATTAATTGGGTAGTCATCGGGCTGGTGAAAGAAGGTCCCGAAAGAAGAGATATAGTAGAAGGATATTGGAAAGTGAAAAGATAATTGATTGTATCTTTTACTTCCTGGGAATTGGAATAACAAAATAAGCTTCACAGAACAGTAAGAGTGGGAAAACATGAAAACTGCTTCAAGTCAGCTTAGGCATATCAGAATATACAGATACTGTCTTACCTTCAGACTACCCATATCTCCTGTTAATTTGGGCAAAAAAGAACTTTCCCTATTCCTAAATCTCTGTAGAATAAAACTATCTTTGCTAACCATAAGTTCAAATTCTAATGAATCTTGATTTTATCTGTTGCTTCTTATGACATTATTATGCAGCATTGTGTCCCTTTATTGGAACTTCTCTTTTATTACCTGTCACAGCTGTCACACAGATCGCATAGCCTAATTCCCAGCTCAAAGTAATCAGGAGCTTCATTTTGGAATCGTGACTATCTGGATCACCTTCAGTGACCATTATAGATGTTTGTATTCCATACACAGTCTTGTCTATTTGGTTTTCATCCAATTAAATGTGCTCGTTTTTTGTATTGTAATATTTCTGTCAGTTGCATGAAATAATCTTTATGTGCAGTGGTTGATATTGTAC
This sequence comes from Avahi laniger, assembly GCA_963575035.1. Taxonomy (NCBI): domain Eukaryota; kingdom Metazoa; phylum Chordata; class Mammalia; order Primates; family Indriidae; genus Avahi; species Avahi laniger. The sequence goes on along the minus strand of CAUYSK010019936.1, from coordinate 18,583 downwards.
AGGAAGAATATTGCCTTTCTCATCTGTGAATGCATTTCATGACAAACCTGATTTTGTCATTTTTGTAATTGCCCTGGTTGCTTTCAGCAACAACCGCCTTCAGAACTGCAATCCACAGAAGAGTATCTTCCCAGGCTGGAAATTTGGCCAGGGTATTCTGCATCTGGCCATTTGATTATTTTCTAGTGTTCTAGTAAAATGCAATTGTGGCTATTCAGGGCCATTGGTAAACTTTATAGTTTTTGTAAATTACTGCTTCAGGAGACCTAGAGTTGTCCTATAACCATGATTAATTGACTCTGTGATTTTAAAGTATTCACTTAGCCTCTGTGTGTTTGTTTTCTCATCTGGAAGATAGAGATGAAATGTCTCACACATTTGTTGGTCTTAAAACTGTAATTGATTTTCTCTGGCAGTGTGAAAGTGTTTCACACAATCTATTTCCCTTGAAAGAGAAAGAGAGTGAAGAGAAAATTGACTGACATACACAATGTTCAGTAACTCTCCCTTTGTCTCTTGAGATCACAATGATACTGTATTGTTCAGCAGTAACATGAGGGATTTTGAGAGAAACAAGAACAGAGCCTATAACCCAATTTTGTTATGGCTAACTGTCACCATAAGACAAGCTAAGAAAATCCCCAGGATTGCAGGTATTTGAGCAAAGTGCCCAGGGGTAACTGGCTTCCTCCTTATGGATTCAGAAAGTACTCATTCACAATTCAAGGCCACTAGGGCAAATGACCAAACAGTATTTTGTTCGTGATATAATAATGAATGATACTGAAATTCAAGGAAAGAAATACAGTATGTATCTAATGAAATTCTTGAAAATGCAAATACCAGACAAAGCATGTTCACTTATGTGACTCTCAAAAAACAAGAAATTTCTATTCCATTGATTTTGTCTTACAAGTGAGCAAGAATGCCAGGCATAAATAAAGGTAAGTTAAGCAAAAAGTTTTCAGGAACCACTACTCAATAAACCCACTCCTATGCTGTGTAATATTGGGATTCAGGAATGGAAGACTTGGCTTGCAACCCAGGTAACAAGGCAGAATTTGTTAAAGAGTGTTTCATCCAAAAAACAATTAGACAACAATGTGAAATGATATATAATGCTGTGCTTGATGAGTTAACATTTCATCAAAGAGGTTATTTATGGCCTCCTTAAAGAAAACAAAATTTCTTAACCAAGAATCCAAGATACTTCACAATCTGACTTTAACTTGCTCTTTTAGTCTCATTGGCCTCTTTGTACCATATACCTTATGCTCTAGTCACTATTCCCTACACACGTATTTTATGGCTTCCTGAGTTTGTCATTGTTTCTTTTTAAATGGAATTCTCTTCTCTACTTGGTAAACATCTACTTTCATTCAAAACTCAGCTTTCTCATTTCCTTCTCTGTGAGTTATTTATTCATGTATTGTTACCTTCTCCATTCTACTTTGGCACTTAGAACATTTAGAATTATTTGTTTGTCTTTCTATTTACAATTTCAGGGCCGGTACAACATCTTAAATCTCTCTGTAGTACCAAGTTCTCAGCAGAATGTTTGACTCATGGTTGATGATTAAAAAATATTTGTTATTTATTCATCTGTTCAATTAATATTATATTTATATATAAGTTTGGAAAGATAATGTAATAATCAGTTGATGAAGGAAAGTTGCATATCTAACTGAGGAGTTTGGGATTTCTCATATAGAAATAGAGTTTTTGATCAGAGAAGTAGAATAATGAAAGCATTTTTGTAGGGAGATTATTCTGGATGTGGTACAAATGGACAGAAGGATGGAGAGGGTCTCCAAGAAGATAAAGACATAGCAGTAAGATCTTAGTGAGATCTTTGAACTCTTCATGGATTTATACATACCATTTGAGTCACTTGTTACATTTCATAAACTTATTTAGAAATAATCTTAGTTTTACAGAAAAGTTGCAAAGATAATACAAAGAGTTCCTTTATACCCCTCACCTAATTTCCCCATTGTTATCATCTTACATTTACATAGTGTATTTGTCAAAACTAAGAAACAAATATTGGTACGTTGTCACTAACTAAATTCCAGACTTCATTTGGATTTCACCAGTTTTTCCATTAAGGTCTTCTTTCTGTTCCAGGACCCAAAGCAGGGTTACCACCATGCATTTAGATATGATGTCTCCACAGTTTCCTTTGGTCTGTGACATTTTCTTAGTTTTTCTGTATTTTTCATGGCCTTGAAAGTCTGGAGGGGTATTGACCAGGTATTCTGTAGAATGTCCCCCAGTATGAATTTGTTTGCTGTTTTTCTCATAATTTGGAGAGAAGTCAGAGGTTTAAGGGAAGGATACCACAGAGATGAAGTTCCTTGCTCATCACATCTGTCAGAGTTTACATGATACCCATATGACACCACTGATTTTATTAACCTCCACCGCTTGGTTAATGTACTGTTTGCTAGGTTTCATTGCAAAGTTCTTATTTTTCCCTTTCACTATTATATTGTTTGGAAGTAAGTCACTAAGTCTGGCCCATCCTAATGGGGGGTGAGGGAGGATTAAACTCCATCTCCTTGAGGGAGGAGTATCTGCATATATTATTTGAACTTTCTTTGTAAGAAAAAGTTTTATTCTCTCCCCCATTTATTTATCTATTTATTCAATAATTCATTAGCATCACTATAGGCTCCTGTGTATTTATTTTATACTTTGGGTTGTAATCCAATACTACTTTACTGATTTTATTGCTCAAATTATTCCAGTTTGGGCCACTGGCAACTCTTTTAGTTGGCTCCAGTGGCCCTCTAACATATCCCCATCACTGTGAGATTTCCTTTGGCAGGAGGGCAGTTCCTTACTTTCTGCCACTAAAAGATGATCCAGGTTCATGTTGTATATTTACAACTCCAGCCTTAGAATCAGCCATTTCTCCAAGGAGTCTTCTTTTATTTTATTGGAGAATGATGTTTAGAGACCACGTTCTCTGTGCTGGCTATACTTATTGCTACTGGAGTGTCATTGTTTCTAGGCATTTTCTGTGGCCAGATCAAGAAAACATATAGATGTATACTAAACCATGTATATAAACACATCAATAAATATTTCTATGTATTGATTTATATCTATATTAAGCTAAGCATGACTTCATACAGATGTCTCCAACTTTAATCCAGTATCATATGGTACATTCTAGGCTTCCCTCCATGCTTACTTTTAACTTCCCACTTCAACATTAAAAAACCTGGCTGCCACTATTCAGCATCCATTTACTTATATACTCAACCCCAGTATACCTGGACAATAGTTTTATAATTTTTAACTTGTATCTCCATGAGAAACAAATTTACCAACTAGAGTTTAGTATTACATAATATTCTTTTTGTCTTTAGTTTTACGGTTTCCAGGCAAAAAATTTTTTGTCAAAGTTACTTAGGTCAGACCATTTTCCTCAATTCCTTTAGCGTAACCATATCACACATTTGTAAAAGAGATATTAATAGATTCATTTGTCACAGTATGCAGTCCATCCTGAAATACCCCCTATATCCTGATTGATTTTTTTGCATGCATTAAAATTCAGTCTTTGTAAGCTACGATTCTACTGGTTTTCACAAATGCATGTAAACATGTTTTTTACCACCCCAACATAGTATAGATACATTATTCTAAAAGAATAGTTTTTTACCCTAAAAGTTCCTCTGTGTATCTTCTTTGTAGTCAATCACTCCTGCAACCACTAGCCACCATTATTCTGTTTTCCTTCCATTTATAATATTTTAAATAATTTGTTAGCTAATTAATTGCCACAATTTGTCTCCACCATGTGACTATAAGCTCCATGAGGGTAGGAACCATGTGTCTTGTTAATCACTGTATACCTTCTCATTAGGAGAGTACCTTGCACACTATAGATGCTTAATAAATATTTGTTGAACAAATGAATCAATGGTGAATTCATGAATAAAAGTAGAATTATTTATTTCAGACCTAGTAATACTTTTCAATGGGCTAGATATTCTAATAGGTACTAGGGATTCGAAGATAGAATATGTTATCTTCCTTCAAGGAGTATGCACTTTAGATGAAGGACAAAACATACATACAAACTACCACAATACATATTAGATTATGATAAAGGTGCCAAAAGAGTAGTAGGAATAGAGTTCAGGAAAGAAAATACTTACCTCTAGATAGGGCTGTTTGGTGAAGATTTCATAGAAAATGTAGCAATTAGATCACTTTAAAGGATTCTATTATAATATATTTGGGTTTAAGGTGAATTTGTTACTAAGGTATATTTGCTGCAAACACAACCCTGCTTCTATCATCTTTATGAGGAGTATTGAGAGGGCTTGAAGTCTGACATGGAAGCAGAGGGTATGAGTAGAGGAGATGGTGATGTCTGTGCATATTTTTAAGCTGCTAAAGTTATTAATATCTCCAAGGTATTTTTGTTCTAATTTGCAAGATTACGTTATGATCTACATTAGCTTTGATGAAGACTCATTTTTTTCATTCCCTATCTGTAATAGGGTCCTCAATAATCTTTATCTTTTTTTAAATTTTATATTGCATTGATTTTCTTTCAAAATATAAAAAGTTTTCATCTTTGGGGAATAGACTTTATTTAAATATGATAATTGCATTTGGGAAATACTATAACTGAACTGTGAAGAAAAATTATATCTAATATACATTCAATGTCAAATGTAAAACATATTTCTAGAAAAAGAATAGTTGTATGCTGGAGTATTTAACTGTTTATAAATGCACATTCTCAAGAGATAATCCTTCAGAAAAAATACAGAAATTGGATGGTAACAATATCGACTACACTATCGACTACAGTATCAACTATGTTTTGAAGAGTGGACTTAAAGCACGAAAGGCCAAGGGAAAATAAAATCTTATATCTTAGTAAGAACTGTACCTTAGCTTACAATCAATCATTAATATCTAAACCAGATTTTATTTTTTGAATTAACCTTACGTGTTAGTTCTCTTGGGCTGCTATAACAAAATACTTTAGACTGGGTAATTTATAAGTAACAAATTTATCGTTCACAGTTCTGGAGGCTGGGAAATCCAAGATCAAGGCATCAAAAGATTTAGTGTGTGGTAAAGGCTCTCTCTCTCTGCTTCCTTGTTGCTTTGCTTCCTTGATGTCTTGTTGCTGCATCCTTATATGGCAAAAGGGTTAAACACTGTGCCTGCGCATGGCAGAAGGCACAAGGGAGCTCACCTGAGCTTCTTTCACAGGGGCATTAATCCCATTCATGAGGATAGAACCCTCATGATTTAAGCACTTCCCAAAGACCCCACTGGATACTATCGCTTTGGGTATTAGCTTCCAACATATGCATTTTGGGTTTGAGGGGACACCAACATTCAGAACACAGCACCTTACTAGAGATATGTGCCCTGAAATAAGGGATAGATATGTTTTGATGGAGGCAGATGGTAGAAAATGTCTGAAAAGGAGGGCATTACACAAGATGTCTGGCCTGAGTGGAGTATGCTGGGAGATTGTGAACTAGATCTATAGAGATTAGACATCTTTTGTGTGAAGTATGCTAAGAAGGAGGAATGGATTGTGAAAAGATAGATATAGTCATGTAAAAGCATTTGCGGACGTCTGACAACAAAATTAGCAAGCATTAGGCTAGGACTTGAATGAAGGAAAAAAGGGAAACTCTAGGATAACGTGAATAGAACTATGACTTTGACTCGAAAGCAGGGTGCTACCAAAGTAAGTATCAGGCAAGAGAAAAATGACAAGTCCAGATAAGTGAATTAAAGCACGGAGGAACAGACAAACACTCTGTGATTCAAATTTCAGGTACACACAATGATGTATGAAGGAAATATAGGCAGAGGGTTTAAATAGCAAATGGCCTGAAATTCAAGCACCACTAAGGCACAATAGCAACAAAGGTTCTATTTTGGGCTTGTGTTCTTCCCAGTGCCAATGCTGATGCCAGATTTCAGGAAGGCAAGCATCCAGATTGGTAGAGAAAATCACACCTGGCCACAGGGAAGAATGGACATGGTGAACAGAGAAAAGACTGTTCCTGATAAGTTTTCCCTCGCCTTCTTTTTGTTTGTGATATGATTCTAATTCACAAAACAAAGTAAATTTTAAAAAATTATAAATTTGCTAATTTTTGTAGCCTTTTTTAGATTTATTTTCTATACCTACCAATTTACAAAGAAGTTTTGGAATTGCATCCAATTCTGTATGACAGATTTATACTTGTTCAGTACTTGGAAAGAGATGTGTGAATAGAACTTATTGTGGCATATTCCCTAACTTATAGAAATTTAGCAATTATTAGGAAAAGTTTTTCAACTGGTCCAGAGTATAAATTCTTCTCTGACCACTCTACGTAATCCCTTGGTTGGTAAATTATTTAGTATTAATACTTCAACTGGTGCCTCTAGGGAAAGACTCTGTCTGATTCAGCAATTCTGACCACATGCAGGAATTTTGCATTTGAATGAGTTGATATATTGAAAGCCTAATTCATCTTCCTCCCTCAAAGTACTCCCTTTCCTGATTATTTATTTTTGTTAATTGGGCTACTATTACAATAAATAACATTATCCATTTCTCAGTAAATGTTTGCACATTTGACAAAGTCTTTAAATCAGGCCCTGATGCCTAGTTTTTCTTTAACTTTATATGTCTAAATAGCAAGTGAAGGAGGAAGAAAGGAAGAGGCTATCATTGCTATGTGTTAGGTACTTTACTATGCACTTTACATGATTTGACTCATGAATTCTTCTCAACAATGATAACATATATCACCATTTCATAGGTATGTAAATTATGGCTCAAAAAGAACAAAAAGCTCAAAAAAACTTTCTCAAGTACTATAGATTTTTCCTTTCTAATGACTTTTATAACAGAGTTTTCCCATTCCCACTGTCATCTGGCTAATTCAAAAGATCAGAACAGACACCTCACTGAAGAAGATATACAGATGTCAAAAATCATATGAAAATATGATCAACATCATATACCATTAGGGAACTGCCAATTAAAACAGCAACAAGAATATCTCTACATATCTAGTAGACTAAAATCCAAAACACTGACAATAGCAAATGTTGGCCAGGATGTGGAGCAACAGGAACTCTCATTCATTGCTGGTAGGAATGCAAAATGGTACAGACACTTTAGAATAGAGTGTAGCAGGCTCTTAAAAGGCTTAAACATAGCCTTACCACGCAATTCATCAACCCCACCCTTAATTATTTAACCAATTAAGAGAAAACTTATGTTCACACACACAAAAATGTGCACATGAATGTTTATAGCAGCTTTATGCATAATTGCCAAAAGCTTGAAGCAACCAAGATGTCCTTCAATAGGGGAATAGATTTTTAAAAAACTGTGGTACAACCAGAAAATGGAATATTATTTAGCACTAAAAGGAAATGAGCCATCAAGCCGTGAAAAGACATGGGAGAAACTTAAATGTATATTGCTAAGTGAAAGAAGCCAATCTGAAAAGGCTATATGCTGTATGATTTCAACTACACAACATTCTGGAAAAGGGAAAACTATCGAGACAGTAAAAAGATCAGTGGTTTCTAGAGGTTGGGAAGGGGAAAGGATGAATAGGCAGAGTGCAGAGGAATTATCAAGCAATGAAAATACCCTGCATGATATTATAATGATGAATGCATGTCATTATACATTTATCCAAACTCATGAATGTTCAACATCAAGAGCGATGTCTAATGTACACTATGCACTCTGAGTGATAATATCAATGTAGGGTCATTGATTTGTAACAAATGTATCACTCTGGTGGAGGATTTTGATAATTGGGGAGGCTGTGCATATGTAGGAGCAGGGAATATATGAAAAATCTTCATACCTTCCTCTCAATTTTGCTGTCAACCTCAAATTGCTCTAAAAAAATAAAATCTTAAAAAAAAGGAATTATATAACTTTCCCAAATCCTATATATTTTTCCTGTCTAATGACCTTTATAGCAGGATTTTCCCATTCCCACTGTCATCTGGCTAATTTAAGAGAATATTTCATTCATAATCCAATCATTTATTTGGAATTTATTTATTTAATTTAAGTCAGACACACGTACTATGGTAACTTGCTAATTGGCCTCCCTGCCTCCAGATTCTCTCCTTCTCATCATTACTACTCTCCACTGCCAGATTAATCTTCCTAAACCACCAATTTGATTTCTTCAATTTCCTGTTCAAAAGCCTTCATAGTTTCGTATTGCTCAGAAGATAAACTTTAAAACTACCTAGCCACATGTGCAAAGACTTTCACAATCTGGCACCAATCTATTTTACCGGCATTAACTTCCACCCTGCCCTTAAAAATCCTGTCTACTCTAGTTAAATTGTTCCATTTACTGCTTCCTAAGCACCCTTTTAAAATTCTGAATGCCCATGCATTTATTCGTGCTATGTTTCCCCATCTCCTTCCTCTTCTCTATCCAAAGACTCTTCCATTCTTTATGACCCAGATCAACACTTCACGTGAATCTATGCCTGGTTATATCCACCATAGTGGAATGCATTTAATGCATTTTCCCCTTGGAATATTGAATGTGATGCTTTTTTAAGTCTTCAATAAAATGAATTTTTGCATGTAAACATAATAACCACTCTCTTTCTTTGCCACAGCACTATCTAAGCCATGGTCACCTATGGCCTGGATGATTGTAATATTTTCTAAAGTAAAATCTCTTTTTCTATACACAATGCTTCTGACACCAAATGTGAGGGATTTGCTCACCAAGCAATTCTCCAATTCTCCAATTGGGTGTCTTACAATTTAATTAAATTTGCCACTATCTGTTGTTAGTGCAGTCCTTACAGGGTAAGGGTTCAGTCCCACAAGACTACCCTCTCACTTCAGATGTCAATTGCAAGTAGTGGGGCCCCAGGTTACTCACACTGCTGTCCAACTTGGCTATGAATCAGGGGCTCCCATGACCCCCTCCTCATGTTCAATAATTTGCAATAATAGCTCACAGAACTCAGGACAACACTTTACTATTACCAGTTTATTATAAAGAATATAGCTCAGAATCAGCCAAATAGAAGAAACACATAAGACAATATAAGGCGGAGGGACAAAGAGCTTCCATGCTCTTTCCAGGCATGCCACCCTGCCAGCACTTCAATATGTTCACCAGCCTGAAAGGTCTCTAAACCCCCTCTTTTATGATTTTTATGGAGGCCCCATTATGTGGGCATGATTGATTAAATTGTTGACCACTGGTGACTCAGTCAATTTCCAGCCCCTCTCCCTTCTGCAGAAGTCAGGGGGTGGGGCTGAAAGTTTTAATTAATCCTCTAATCACATTGGTTTCTCTGGCAACCAGCCCAGATCCTCCAATGGTCACTTTATTAGCATGAACTTAGATAAGGTTGAAAGGAACTTATTATGTATAGCAAAAGATGCTTTTCCCATTCTTACCACTCAGGAAATTCCAAGGGTTTTAGGAGCTCTGTGCCAGGAACAGGAACAAAGACCAAATATATATTTGTTATTATATCACAACTATCACATTCTTCTAATTGGTTTTGCTGTCCCCAGTCTCCCCTGCTTCCATCCACAATGCACACAGTGATCCTTTTATTTCTTTTAAACAGGTTAGATCATGGAACAGTCCTGTTTTAAAGTCTTTGAGCATTACCAGTCATGTGACAAATGCAGTAGTGTCCAAGGTTTTCTTGACTATGTATTTTCTGGACATCAAGGTGATTTCCACTGCTGTCACTGTAGTAGTGGCTAGATTAGCATCCTGAGGCTTGTAGCTGAGTGTAGCCATTCCAGAGTCTAGATGAGATTCAGCTGTTACTTTGGCAACTGTGGCCATTTTTCTTCATGATACTCAGCTCATGAGCTATTATGAGTGGTATAATGGCAGAGCAGTTAGACACACTGAGTTGCTTCATTTGCTTAGACAATACCATCTGGGCTTGAGATTGGGCCCAGGGCTGATTCAGAAAACCCATCATCTCCATGGTTTCATGAATTAGATTCACAATCTGCTGATAGAGACTGGTAGCTTCTACTACCTATGTTGTTACCAGAATTCTCTTGAGTCTAGAGAAGTCAGTGGAAATTCAGAATGCACTGGGCTAATGTCTCTTTATATATCTGAATGATATGGTCAGCAGCATGCTGATGGGACTTTTAATTTTAGGAGGATATGTACAGGCAGAACCACTGGCTAATTCGTGCAATGTAGCCATCTGTCACTCAAAGATAACCTTTTTATCATCATCTAGGAAGGACCAAACAGCGATCTCTAGACCACCTGCCTGGAAGGGATGATCAAGAAGGTTGTGTCGGCCGGGCACGGTGGCTCATGCCTGTAATCCTAGCTCTCTGTAAGGCCGAGGAGGGTGGATTGCTCAAGGTCAGGAGTTCGAGACCAGCCTGAGCAAGAGCGAGACCCCCATCTCTACTAAAAATAGAAAGAAATTATCTGGACAACTAAAAAAAAAAAAAATATATATATATATATATATATAAAAGATTAGCCGGGCATGGTGGCACATGCCTGTGGTCCCAGCTACTCGGGAGGCTGAGGCAGGAGGATGGCTTGAGCCCAGGAGTTTGAGGTTGCTGTGAGCTAGGCTGACGACACGGCACTCTAGCCAGGGCAACGGAGCCAGACTCTGTCTCAAAAAAAAAAAAAAAAAGGTTGTGTCAGCCTTCATCATTGGAGGAGGCTTGAGCAAAGACAAGATCAAGGATCACTTCCAGAAGATGGTGGTGTTGAACACATTCAAGTTGCCCAAGGATAAGCTGTGGTACTTGATGGGGTGGATAAATATCTTTCCCCAGTGTATTTTGGCTTATCCCTTGTCCCCATAAATAATCTCTAGTTGAAGAAAAAGCAATAAAAGCATATTAGTCTCATTGACCTAAAATGTATCTATCCAATCTGCCAATAGCACACGCAGACCCTTCCTGTATGTCATTTTGGACAGTGATAACATGGCGGTCCTGCACTATTTCACCATTCATTCCACTCACAGCTATAGCTGATGAGTACCACGTGGATAAGCATCATGAAAAAACGCTTTTATGACTTGGTGTCAGACACAATGTACAGAGACCCTATCTGGACCACAAATATCTTGACATCTGTGGGCATCACCCAAGATTGCGTGACTGACTTTGTAAGGGTTACAGTTTGATGGTAGGGAGACTTGGCCAGGGAAGTTAGAAGATACTGAAATTTTTTAAAAATAAACTTATGGTATTTCTGTGCTTTCTTGGAGAAACAACTGGTATTTATCCAATACCTAGTATGGAAGTTATTGCTACTGATATTTCTTCTCTCATCCCACATGTCCATTAGTAATAATAATAACAAGAATAGTTATTGATCAACCAATATCTATAATCACTTAATATAACTTGGCAGATAGAAAGTGCCCACAAAGTGGGAGCTGTCATTATTATTGTCGTGGCACAGATCTCACAACCACCCTGGAAATAAGCACTGAAGTTGTTCACATTTATAGTAAGGAAGCAAAGGCTTAGAGAGAGGAAGTAAGCTGATAAAAGTCACACCATGAGTATGTAGCAGAAACAGATTTTGAACTCAGTACTGACTACAAAGCTCAAGTTCTTAATTATTATGCTCTGCTGACCTGTGTGACTTTCAATAAAGGCAAAAATGATGGTAATATGTAAGATATAGAGTGTTTACTATGTGTCAGGCTCTGACTTAAGCATTTATCCTTAATTTATTTAATCCTCATAACCGTATGTATGCGATTATCATCCCTATTTACATATGAGAACACTGAGGTCCAGATAGATGAAGTCATTTGCACTAGTGAGTGCTTAGTCACTAGGAAGCAGATCAGGATTCTAGCCTATCTTTCACAACAAAATTCATAGTTGAAAAGTTTTTGTTTATTTGAAAAAGATCACGCACTAGAATGAAAATATAAACAATATAAAGGGTATAACCACCATGCCAGGCCATAAGTCCCCATTCCCAGAGGCAATAAATACTGTTTCTCAGCTTATTATATATTTTTCAGAAATTTTCCATTTATACAAATACATATTTTATTAAAATTAATGTAGTTTTTTAAGCATTCCAAAAGAGTTAACATTACAGGCTGGGCGCAGTGGCTCACGCCTGTAATCCTAGCACTTTGGGAGGCTAAGGCAGGTGGATCGTTTGAGCTCAGGAGTTTGAGATCAGCCTGAGCAAGAGTCAGACACCATCTCTACTAAAAATAGAAAAAATGAGCCAGGCACGGTGGCACGTGCATACAGTCCCAACTACTTGGGAGGCTAAGGTAGGAGGATCGCTTGAGTCCAGGAGTTTGAGGTTGCTGTGAGCTAGGCTGACACCACAGCACTCACTCTAGCCAAGGCAACAGAGTGAGACTCTGTCTCAAAAAAAAAAAAAAAAATTAGCCTCTATCCACTGTGTTCTAAACTTTGATTTTTTGAAATTAATATATCTTAGAGATTTTCTCATGATTAAAAAAATCCTTTGGCAACATCTTATTGCACTAAAAATAAAGACCAAGCTCCTTAATAACGATAAACAGGCTCTGCATGGTCTTAGACAGTCTAGTTCCCAGCCTCGTGTTGTAATTTACACCTAATTCCTCTCTGTACTCTACCCACACTCTTTCTCCAGGGATTTTTTCTGTTGTTCACTTAAAATTACTGGGTATACACACATCTGAAGCTCCAAGCCTTCCTCTGTGTTCTCAGCTACTAGATATTATGTATTCTAGTGCTCTGACTCCTACAATCATCATATAACCATCATATTGTCAACCAGAAAAGGAGATGAATATTTTTAGAATCCATCCCCTAAGATGTGACTTCAATTTATTGGAGTGGTATGATAGAAGCAAGAACCAAGTTAACAGTGCTAGAGTTACACTGAAAACAAACACCTAATCTGGCTTTAAAGAGTTAGGGAAGACTTTCTGTAGGAAGTAACATCTGAATTGGAAGAATGATCTTATGAATTGGTAGAAGGAGGGAGAGAGAAAACGTGCCCTAGAAATCATGAATTACAAATGCAAAGGTCTGAAGCGAATTGGTGGCAAGGGGAGGCATCTGCCCCTCATAATCTCTATTAGCACCACCACCAGACTACAAAGCACACACACACACACACATACTGATTGAAAGATCTATAGATTCAATGCACTTCATGAAAAATGGATATCCAAATATAAACATACACATACACACACACTTATACTTATATATATATATATATATATATATATATATATAGTTTTGTTTGGTTTTGTTTGTTTTTTTTTCTACCAGAAGAGCTCTCCTTTGTTATTTCTTTTAGTGCAGGGCTGCTGCTGACAAAATTTCCCAATTTTTGTTTTTCTGAGAATGCTTTTATTACACTTTATTTTAAGGAGTTCTGTTCCTGGCCAAAAAACTGTGTGTGATTTTTCAGGCCCTCTGTGTGATTTTTCATAGCCAAAAAGCTTTACCTGGCAGGTCTTCTGAGAGAAAGCCTCCGTCCCCTGATGAGACTTGGTGAGCAGCCAGTGCATGGCAGTCTCTGAAGGGAGTTGCAATCAAGGACTCAGACCTTTCTGGCCAGCCATGCTTTTATGCATATTTGCATTGAAAGCCCAGGTGCCTTTATTTGGAGGTTTCTTTATTTGGGGCCTTCAGCCAAAGCCTTTCTCAGGCACCTCTACGGAAGCCTTCTTATTGGAGGGGAGGAGGAGGAAGAGAGCTTGATGACACTTTTCTCCACTCTGACTCATACTCAGTACTTATCCACTCCCAGCCATTCCTTCTACTCTCCCCCCAATCCAAAAGTCCATAAAACTCCAAGAACCATTTTTTGAAACTCCCTCAGCAGTGAGACGACCCCTACTAATGGTCGATCTGACTCTCAACCAGCACGTTGTTCCATGGGGAAAAATGAAGCAGGGGAAACTCAGCTGTTTTTCTGGTTTAGTCTCCTACTTATACTATTAGGAAATGATTAAAAACTTGAGTGGTACTTTCATTTTTGGCTTGTTGTGTTGATTGCTCCTACACCTAGCAGCTTAGCTCATAATAGCCTAGCTGAATTTCTGACATTTCTTTGAGATATTTTTCCTTGGTACCAAATTCTAAATTGGAAATTGTCTTTCAGCATTTAAAAAATGTAATTCCATGGTTTTTGAGCCTCCACTATTCCATTTTTCCCCAGGGATCAGCATGCTTTCATTTTTTTTTTTTCAGCACTTCCTTACTTTCGGGCAGTACATGGTTCTATAGGCTCATCTTATATATTTCCTTTCCCAGTCCTAGAATCAGCACTTTCTTCAAGGTTTCCTTTATTGGAGAATTGTATTAGAAACCAGGGATTTAGGTGCTAAGTGTGCTATTGTTCTCTCATGTCTTTTTTGTTTCTCTTCCTCCTTTACTGCTTTCTTTTGCATTAAATATTTTCTAATATTATATTTTAATTTATTTAATTATGTTTTCACATATATTTCACATATATATTCTTGAGTTAGGCATCTTAACTTATCATAATCTGCTTATTATAAGTTAACTGATACTAATTTAACTACAGTGAGACATAGAAATGTTACTCCTATATAATCCCTTTTCCTCTTTTTGTGGAATTACAATTACACATATTACATGATATATGTTACAAATGCAACAATGCATTGTTATACTTATTGTGATGTAAAATTTTTATATTTTTTACAAAATCTGGGAGAAGAAAGGAGAAACAAAGTATGTTTACAGTTTTTGCTTATATTAACTTTCTTATTTATCATTTCTGATTCTTTTCATTTGTTCCTGTGGATTCTTCAAATATTTTTTCTGTTCCTTTCTCTCTCTCTTCTCCTGCTGGAATTTCTATTAAGCTTCAGTTGGTATGCTTAATGATGTTCCACATTTCTCTGAAACTCTGTTTATTCTTTATTATTTTTTCTCTCTTTTTTTGAGTTGCATAATCTGTATCACTCTGTCTTCAAATTTATTAATTATTTTTCTTCTACCAGTTCAAATCTACTCTTGAGCCCCTCTAGTGAAAGTTTTATTTTAGTTATTATACTTTTCAAGTCAAGAATTTCCATTTGGTCCTTTTAATAGTTTCTCTTTATTATTATTTTCTGGTTGAGAAGATATTGTTATCATACCTTCCTTCTTTAATCATGGTTTTCTTTAGTTCTTTGAACATATTTATAATGACTACTTTGAAGTGGTTTCTTAAATCTGACAATTGGTCACTCTCACAGGCAGTTTCTGTTGCCTGCTTTTTTCCCCCAAGTATGGATCAGACTTTCCTGTTTCTTCACATGTCTCATAATTTTTGGTTGGACACTGGATATTTTAGATAATAAAAAAACTCTGAGTACTCATCCCCCTACCCCAGGACTTGTTATTGTTTTTTACTTGTTTATTTGCTTATTGACTGGCTGTATTATTTCAGTAAAGTTCTGTCCCTCTCCCCTTCCACTCTCCCTTTATCCATCACCCCCCAAACAATGTGAAACCTCTATTATTGCTCCTAAGAGAATACAGCCTTGGTATGTCTACAGTGACCCTTCCTGTGATGACAGTGATTTTAGCGGGTCTTTTTTTAGTTGTCTCTTTCCTAAATTACACCCAGCTATTAAACTCCTCTACTCCCCAGGCGATTGTTCTGTTGTTTACAACAATGCCCTGGGGCATATATTGCTTTACAAACTAATCCAATTAAATTTATACTTCTTTTCGGGATAGATTTTTTTGTGGTCAGTGTTTGAGATTCATCCATTATATTGCTCTCAAAAAGCAATATAAAAGAGCATACAGCAAATAAAGAAACACTTATTCAAGAAAATTTACTAAAACTTGGCAAGGACAGCAAATCTGTTGCCCCCTTCCCCAGGGCACCCAGACAGCATGATAAAATTCCATTCCAGGCTGCTGCACTCAAGAACACAGGGCTTCCTCTTTCCCCAACAACCAGTCATAGGACTATGGCATCTTCCCAGGAGAGGTAGGACATCAGCATTTCTTATCCTGCCCCCAACTACCTATTGCAGAAAGTATGTTCTGAGTGAATGTTGGCCAGAGGGGTGGGGCTCTCTTCTACTCAGTACCCTGTTATAGGATGGAAACATTACATTGGGTACAACATATTGAGAATTCCAGGGCCCAGATTGCCCCCACACCAACTCATAAGACAGATATTTCATACCCAGAGAGGCAATCCAAGAAGATCTGAGACCACTGCCAATCTCCCACCTCCTAGAGCACTCAGCTCTTAAAGAAGAGGTGTCACACAGAGAAAAGTATACTGTCCCCAGGTCTAGAGACGTAACTCAGAGATTTTGCCCTGGGGGAAAGGCAAACCTAATACAAAGTTGGCTCTAAAATTGTTTCCAAAGAAATTGACTTCATTTGCATTAGTGTCAGGGAAATAGCGGGAGCTACAGCAGAGAAAGAGTTTAATAATCTTAAGGCAGCCTTATGAGGAGATGGGAGGAAACCTCAAATCCACCTACCTGAGGGGTTTTGGACTGGAGTTTTTAAGGGAATTTTGGTGGGTAAGGGGCGGAAGAGCTAGGGTAGCTGAGGAGTTAGGGTGTAGGGGATGAAATCATAAGGTTGTAGAAACTGCATTCTTGCCCTGAGTCAGTGCCTTGGAGGGGGTCTTCAGACTGGCTGCTGTCAGTGGACCCATTGGAATGCAGGATCTGGAAAACATCTCAAATGGAAAACTTGAGGTTTCTTAATGTTAAAGATGTTTTCTATAGAAACAATTAAGGGGAGTTAGGACTTTGATTTTTAGGCAGTAAGCAACTATAAGAGAGTAGGCTAAAGGGCAAGCTGGTTAGGTGTGTTTCTATTCAAAGTCTCCATTTTATTTAAAGCTTAACATTTGATTTTCATGAGGATGGCTTCATGTCTTCTTGAATCTATGAAAATCATTATAATAACTGTTTTAATGTCCTTACTAATGCTATCATCTCTTTTATTTCTGGATCTATTTCTATTGATTGGTTCTTCTCTTCATTCTGGGTTCTATTTTTCTGCTCCTTTACATGCTTAGTAAATTTTGACTGGGTGCTACACATTGTGGATTTTATCTTGTTGAAGATTTTGGGATTCCTATGAATATCCTTAAACATTTTTCTGTGACATAATTTACTTAGAAATCATTTGGTCCTTTTAAGGTTTGCTTTTAAGTTTTGTTAGTGCAGACTTTATTCTAGCCTAACTTTGTCCCTATTGAGGAAATAACTTTCTGAATATTCTACCCAAATTTCCATGAATGACAGGACTTTTTTTCTCATTGTGGCTGGTGGAAATATAAACTATTCCCAGCTCCATGTTAGCTTTGGGAATTGTTGCCTCTGATTCTTTCAGGTGTTTCCCTACCTCCACCTCCATCCCCTGGCCTTGGGTATTTTCCTCCTACACATGCTCTGATTAGCACTTGTCTAAAGAATTGAGGGAAACTCTTTAGAGGTCTTTTTCACCTGAGTTTTCCTCTTCCTGTCCTACAGCCTGAAAACTCTCTCAGAAAGTAAACTGGCACAGTCATAGGGCTCACATTTTTCCTTCCCATTTCTCTGGGAACACTATCCTATGCTATCAGATATGTAATATCTGAAAACTAATTTTCAGATATTTTGCTTGATTTTTTAATTCTTTCAGATGTGGGGAGAAATCTGGTTTCTGAGATTCAATGTTGGACAGAGCAGAAATATAATCTTCTGACTTTTAATTTCAGTTGCATTTTTCAGGTTTATTTGATTAATTTTTTTTTTTTTTTGAGACAGAGTCTCACTCTGTTGCCCGGGCTAGAGTGCCATGGCGTCAGCCTAGCTCACAGCAACCTCAGACTCCTAGGCTCAAGCAATCCTACTGCCTCAGCCTCCCGAGTAGCTGGGACTACAGGCATGTACCACCATGCCCGGCTAATTTTTTATGTATATTTTTTAATTGTTCAGCTAATTTCTATTTTTTTAGTAGAGATGGGATCTTGCTCTTGCTCAGGCTGGTCTCGAACTCATGAGCTCAAGCAATCCTCCCGCCTCGGCCTCCCAGAGTGCTAGGATTACAGATGTGAGCCACCACGCCCAGCCTATTTGATTAATTTTTATAGTGATCAATTCTCTGATAATATTTGACATTTCAATTGAATTTTTATTTTTTTTTAATTTTTATTATTATTATTATTATTTTTTTTTGAGACAGAGTCTGGCTCTGTTGCCCGGGCTAGAGTGCCGTGGCATGAGCCTAGCTCACAGCAACCTCTAACTCCTGGGCTCAAGCGATCCTCCTGCCTCAGCCTCCCGAGTAGCTGGGACTACAGGCATGAGCCACTATGCCCGGCTAATTTTATATATATATATATATATTTTTTTTTTTAGTTGTCCAGATCATTTCTTTGTATTTTTTAGTAGAGATGGGGTCTCGTTCTTGTTCAGGCTGGTCTTGAACTCCTGACCTTGAGCGATCCACCCGCCTCGGCCTCCCAGAGTGCTAGGATTACAGGTGTGAGCCACCGTGCCTGGTCTCAATTTAATTTTTAAACATTTATGAGAGCAATTTTAAAGTCTCTGATAACTC
>CAUYSK010019935.1:0-88727 GCA_963575035.1 Avahi laniger | reverse complement strand
AGTGCCGTGGTGTCATCTTAACTCACAGCAACCTCAAACTCCTGGGCTCAAGCAATCCTTCTGCCTCAGCCTCCCGAGTAGCTGGGACTACAGGCATGTGCCACCATGCCCGGCTAATTTTTTGTATATATTTTTAGTTGTCCGATTAATTTCTTTCTATTTTTAGTAGAGACGGGGTCTTGCTCTTGCTCAGGCTGGTCTCGAACTCCTGAGCTCAAACAATCCGCCCGCCTCAGCCTCCCAAAGTGCTGGGATTACAGGGGTGAGCCACGAGGGAGCCTTTTTGAACAGGCTTTCTGTTGACTCTTAGTTGAAGAATATTAATGACTATCAAGTGGAAAATGTCTAAATATTCTTGTGAGATGGAAACCTCTGGTGACTTGGGTCTTTAATCTTCTAGAATGTACAAAGAGCTCTTAAAGCTCAACCGTTAAAAAACAGTTTAATTAAAAACTGGACAAAATGCACAAATAGACATTTCACCAGAGCAGATATACCAGAGGGCAAATAAGTGCACAAGAAAGTTCAACATCATTAGCTGTAGAAAATGCAAATGAAGACCATGGTAATCTATCACTACTTATCTATTAGAAGAACTAAAATGAAAAATAGTGACAATACCAAATGCTAGCAAGGCTGCAGAGAAACTGGATCTCTCTCTCATACATTACTGGTAAGAATGTAAAGCGGTACAGCCATTCTGGAAAATACTTTGGAAGTTTCTTGAAAAACTAAACATACATTTACCATATAATCCAGCAATTACACTCCTGAGCATTTATTCCAGAGAAATGAAAATTTGTAGTCACACGAAAAGCCTGCACATGAATAAGAAGCAGCTTTATCTGTAATAGCCCAAAATAAAAACAACCCAGATGTCCTTCAGTGGGCGAAACAGACTGTGGTATAGTAGTCCAGCCCTCTGCGTGATTTCCATTTCTACGGTTTAAGTTACGCACACTCAACTGTGGTCTGAAAATATTAAATGGAAAATTCCAGAAATAAACAATTTATAAGTTTTAAATTGCAAGCCGTTCTGAGTAGTGTGATGAAATCTTGAACCATACCATCCTGCTCCATCCCGTCCGGGGCATGAATCATCCCTTTGTCCAGCGTATCCATGCTGCCTACACTCCCCACCTGTTAGTCACTTAGGCTCGGTTATCAGAGCAACAGTTCACAAAAAGAAGGGTGAATACAGTACTAGACGATATTTTGAGAGAGACACCATATTCACATAATTTTATAACAATATGTCGTTATAATTGTTCTATTTTATTATTAGTTATTATTGTTACTCTCTACTATGCCTAATTTATAAATTAAACTTTATCATAGGTATGTATAGGAAAAAACCAGTATCTATAGGGTACATGACCATCTGCAGTTGCAGGCATCCATTGGGGTTCTTGGAAGGTGTCCCCTGTGGACACTGGGGGGACTACTGCCCATCCATACTATGGAAAAGTACTCGGCAATAGAAAGGGATGAGCTGTTGATACACACAACAACTTGGATGGATCTCAGGGGCATTATGCAAGTGAAAAAAGCCAATTTCAGAAGGTCATATGCTGCATGATTCCATTTGTATAACATTTGAGAAATGACAAAATTACAGTGATGGAGAACAGATTAACAGTTGCCAGGTGTGAGGGATGGGTGGAAGAGGGAAAGCGTGACTCTAAAGGGTGGTATGAGGGAGATCTCTGTGGTGATGGAGTAGTTCTGTACTGCTGGTGGTGGTCACAAATCCATGTATGCATAAAACGGCGGAGAGAGAACTACACACACACACAAACGGGTGCATATACGCCTGGTGGAATCTGAATAAAGTCCATAGATTATACCAATGTCAATTTCCTGATTTTGATTTTGTACCACAATTATATTAATATTACCTATATAATTGTGGGTTACGCAGATAATTATGTTAACCATAAAGGTGTTACCACTGGGAGAAACTGGGTGAAGTATACACGGGACCTCTCTGTATTATTTTGACAACTTCCTGTGAATCTCTAATTACTTCAAAATAAAAAGTTAAAAAAGAGTTAGCGGGGCCTTCTGTGTGGACCCAGCCCTGACCTGACTCCTCTGCTGCTGGTGCCTCCTTGTCCTCTTTCATCCTTGGTCTGCCTTTTCCACCAACCTCATGTTCCCGCTCTCATGCAGGGGAATGCAGAGCTGGAGGATGTGGGAGCTGCTTGCAAAAAGACAGCTTTAAGCTTGTTTGAACTTCTTTTGGGAGGGAGTGTGCAGGTGGGTAAATGGAATGCAGAACACTGACCTCTTGCTTTGCAAAGGACCCTGAGTGCCCAGATCACTTCTGCTCTCACAGGCCGGTGTGGGACAGTCCACAGAGCATTTCGGAGCCTCATGGGCCACGGGGTGTGCATCTCAGGGAATGTTGAGGTTGACTGACAGTCCATCCTCCTCCTGGTGTGACTCAGGCCAGGTTCTTAAGGGACCTTTGCAAATGGGCACAGTTGTCTCTTTATGATGCCCAGATTGAGTATCTACTTCTGTCCAGGGCCCTGAGCCACATGCTGAGGGGGGATGGTGGTTCTGGCAGAAATATGGTGCCTTCAAAAGCAAGAACCTTCCAGCACTTCTACCAGGCTGAAGTTTATGTTTTTTTGTGGATAGACAATGGCAGCCTAAAAGAATATGAGAGAGTCACCAATGATGAACAAGGTTTGGGAAGAGCCCAAGTATTGAAGGGGACTTGGGATTGTCGAGAGACCTTCCAAATCTCAGAATGGGGGTGGTGGTTTCTTTTTTCCTCATTCTCCAAGGCTCCTCAGTCTCAGAGACCCCAAGAGATGCCATTAATACAGATTCCTACTCTGGCCCCTTTGAGACATTTGCTTTTGAAGGACCTGGAAGAGAAAGCTCTTTGTATGTGGTCAGAATAAACTCATTGTACACCCAAACAATTAACTCCTCAATGGACTTGCCAGTCCCTTGAAAGGCTCGGCCCTACTTGTCTGGACCTCGTGGGCTCCATTCAGTCCCTTAAGCACACCAATGTTTTTGGGTTTTTGTTTTGTTTTGTTTGTTATTCTGAAAAGTCTTTCCCTGAGAACGGTCCGAGCGGATCAACATTGTCCTCGGCCGGGCATTTATCTCTCCTCGCCAGTGAATGTCAATCAGGAATCAAAAAGCCAAACAGAGGAGGCTTTGAACGGTGTCATCGGGGGTCGGAGTGACTTCCAGCTGTCTGTGCGTGGGCCAGGCAGGCCTTCTCGCAGGCCAAGGAATTGTGCTGTCACACAAACCCACAGTCTGTATAGGCTCACAGGGCCCATGTGGGGGCTGCGACCTTCTGGGGCTGCACCTGCAAGGACAAGGCCTGGGTGGGGGTGGGGAATCCAGGAAGGCCAAACGCCACGGCTCTGGGTCTGCTCACTGCCTCTGGGACCTTGAGCAAATCACTTACTGCAGTGAGACTCAATTCTCTCTTTATCTGCCTAGCAACTTCCTGCACCCTGGCTGGTGGTGAGAATAGATGAGGAAAGCCACCTGTCAGAAACCGAGTGTTGCAAAATGTGGTAATACTATTATTGTTGCTGAGCTTGACGTCATCCTTGAGAAATTCTCTTGGGTTTGCCTTATTTATGTATTTCTTTTAATGTTTCCAAGTTTCCTTCCCCCCCCCATAAGAAAGACGATAATCTTTGAATTGGCTTTGTTCGTCTTAATCCTCTTCCCCTTAGTCTGGAAGAGTATTATGATATCAAATAGAAATAAAATCTTACTATTTGAGGTCCAAAAGAATCAGCAAGAATAATCATCAGGCATCAAATTATCATATGCGTATACATAAACAGATTCAGATATATCTTAAAATATGGAAGAATCTTTCCCCAAATTAAAGATTGCTCAAATGGTCTAGCTGCTGCCGCCTGATGATTTATCTGTAATGACTTTGGCACTCTCCCCTCCCCTTTTGTTTTAGCAGCTTTATTGACATATGATTTACTTACCATGAAATTCACCCACCGTAAATGTACAATCCTGTGGATTTAGTAAATTCATAGAGTTGTACAACTGTCACCAGAGAACATCTCCATCACCCCAAAAAGAAACCTTGAGTTCATTTACAGTTACACTCCACTCCCAGCCCCGCCCTAGGCACCTACCGATTTGTTCTATTTCTATAGCATCACCTTTACTAGACATTTCTGATGAATAAAATCATGCAATCTGTAGTATTTACATGTGGCTCATTTCATGTGGCATAATGTTTTTGAGGTTTGTTATCTATATCATCACGTGTAGTAGTTATTCATTCCTTTTACTTGGCTGAATAGTCTTCCATTATATGGATATATGATAATTTATCTGCTCACCTGTTGACAGACAGTTGGATTGTTTCCAGTTTGAGGCTATTATGAATAATGCTGTGATGAATACTTGTGCACATGTCTTTGTGTGGACCTGTTTTTGCTCTCTTGGATAGATCCCTAGGAGTGGAATTTTGGGGTTGAGAAGTTTATGTTTAGCTGTTAAAGAAACTGCCAAACTCTTTCCCAAAGTGGCTGTCCAATTATACATTTCCACCAGCAAAGAACAACAGTTCCGTTTCCCCACATCCTTGCCAACACTTAGTGTTGTCTGTTTTTTTAATTTTAACCATTTCAGTGGGTGTTTAGTGGTATCTCATTGCGATTTTAATTTGCACCTTCCTAGTGACTAATTATGTTCAGTATCTTTTTGTGTATTCATTAGCTGTCTGTATATCTTCTTTAGTGAAATGTCTATTAAAATATTTTGCCTATTTTTAAATAAGGTTGCTTGTCATCTTGTTGAGTTGTAAAGTTTACTTTATTTTTAATTTAATGACTTTGATAGGATTTTAATTTTGTAAATACAATTTTAAAAGCAAGCAGTTAAATAAGATGGTTAGCCTTCATGGAATTACACACCCCATCTAATAGGACTTTAAAGTTTTTTTGATACCTACACAGTGTCCAGGGGCTGTCACTCTTCAATTTCAGAAGAGGAGATTGCTGTCCAGGGAAGCAGAGTGAGGGGGTCAGGTTATCCAGCTTATTGGATGTAAAGTAGGAATTGGAGTGTGACTCCACTTGAGACCAAGAGGCCAGGTGCACACATAGAAACTTTACTCTCTCCCCAGAGCTCAGTGTGGGGCCTGGTGCTGCTCCAAGGCTTGCCTAGAAGCAGAACTGATGTGGACCTTGGACCTGTGTTTGGTAGAAGAGGTGCGCTTATTTGCTGGGTCAGAAGCCAGGTGCCCAGGTGCCCGGAGATGATGGTTAGAGGGTTCTGTTGGCTTTGGCTTGGATTCCCGGCCTTTGGGCATGCTGGATTTCACAGGTGGCTCCAGGCAGCAGGGCACCTTGTCTTTTCTCACTTCATAAAGTTTTCCATTTAGGGCCTCCCTTGTGGCAGAGCAGCTGTATCTCTTCACCCTCGGTGACCCTACCCTGCAGGAAGATTCCCTCCCTGCACGTGGCTTCATGCCCTGTGGGCTTCTGTGCCTGCATCTGGGCAATCTGTGGAAGTCCTTGACCTGCAAAAGTGCAAAACTTCCCCAGGAAACCCTCTTTGCTCTCCTCGAGCACAGATCTTTGCTGATGGCTGGACCAGATGGGCAGTCCCAGGCTCTCAGCTGGGTAATAGTAGAAATAAACAGAATGTTTTCAGTTATCTTGCTCCAGAGAGGAAATACAATTCTTGTATTATAGGAGGATTTTAATGTCTATGTTGTATATTAAAATATTGCATAAGCCATTTTGCACGCGGGTTCTCACCGTTGTCCCTCTTGGAATGTTTGATTTCTAACTTTTCTCACTTTCCCTTTGTTAGCCTGTAAGACTTCTAAAATGAAGCCACCCTGTATGGAGGAGCTGAGCACAGTGTGCTGGGCTATTTAGACTGTGAACTCTGCATCCGGCAGGCGCAAGCAAATGTGCGCTTGCAGCTGCCAAAAGACTTCATTCAGTGGCTCATTGAATTCAATGGAAAGAGGTGTTAATAGAGTCAAGGGAAGTGATGCTATTAAAAAAAGTGACATTGTGTGGCTCTGTTCTGTGTTTATTCTCCCTCAGTGACTTCCAGATCAAACTCACACAGTTTGGCATCAAAAGATGCCTGTTTTGGACTCCAGTTTGAGGCAAATGAGATATCCAGTGTAGTTACTCCTCACTTCCTGCTACATCTCGTTCCTGAGGGTGATTGTCAGATAGTTCAGAACAGCTTTGGCCTCTGTGAGAGCTGGGTCTTGGTGTCAGCACATGAGAATAATAGCAGGGTCAGGTGTCACATGACTGTCAGCTCAGCTGCTGGCCTCAGCCCATAGCAAGGGTTTGGTTCTCCATAGCTTTTGAATCATAAGATCCCAAGGGTGAGACGTTGATACGAAAAAGAGATAGGGACTCTACATCCTCTCTGTCTCCCCAGATAATATGCAAGGAAGTTGGCCAAAGGTACTGGGAGCTCCAAATGGTGGTTATTATTGATGGTCCGACGGGCATTGTGGAGACTATATGAGAACTCACTTTTTCCATAAATAGTTTGTGCTCAGAGGATATAGCGCTCCATTCTAAAAGACCTCTGGGGGCCGGGCGCGGTGGCTCACGCTTGTAATCCTAGCACTCTGGGAGGCCAAGGCGGGCGGATTGTTTGAGCTCAGGAGTTTGAGACCAGCCTGAGCAAGAGTGAGACCCCATCTCTACTAAAAATAGAAAGAAATTAATTGGACAACTAAAAAATATATAGAAAAAATTAGCTGGGCACGGTGGCGCATGCCTGTAGTCCCAGCTACTCGGGAGGCTGAGGCAGAAGGATTGCTCGAGCCCAGGAGTTGGAGGATGCTGTGAACTAGGCTGACGCCACGGCACTCACTCTAGCCCGGGTAACAAAAGCAAGACTGTGTCTCAAAAAAAAATAAAAAAATAAATAAATAAATAAAAGACCTCTGGGGGGTCTTGGGAAGGGAGGGATGGTGTAATCATCAAATGGGCTGAGACAACAGTGCTGTCAATCCCTCCCCCCACTGAGGGAGAAAACAGAGAGAAATCTCTAAACTACGTATTCTGAAGAGGGCGAAGTTATTTCTTGGGAGGTTAAAAAAAGTTATGGTTTTGACATAGAAAGCACAAATATATATACAGTTTATCTGTGTTATTAAACTTTCGTTAGGGAGGTGATTAGGAAAACATTGTCTGAAAGTGCTCCATACGTGGGTGACAACAGAAAAAGGGGTGAGAAACACTGCTCTAGGCTAAGGTTTTTGGGGGCCTTGATGAAAATAACTCAGAGTCCTGGAAGGTAAATAAACAAAGTCTGCACTAACTCCTGGCCTGTTGAGGTTCCTGTGCTGCAAAGACAGCTGCCAACATTACCAGAAGGATAAGCATTAGGACTTTGTTATTAAATTAATACTAGGTGCTCCCTGCTCCCATCGTCTGTGTTAGAAATTTCAAAGCAAGTCTAGGGTGATTTCCGCAATTCCCCATGTCCTCTCCCATTTTGTTTGCCCCCTTGCGGGGAGTTGGGGTGTGCTGTTTCACAGTTAAACTGTCCTAAGGATTCGCAATTCTCTTTAGCTCAGCATGCTAGAAAGAGAATGGTCCTTCTCACCTTCTCATGTTTTTTTAGGCGAGGTTGGAGAAACTGCTAGGAGTTTGGAAGGGAAGAGCACCCTGGTCTCTGGTTTTCCTTAAGCTCTTTACTCAGGGCTACTTGAAAAAAGTACTGATCCAGTACCTTTCACAGAGAGTAGGAAAGAAACTGGGGTCACCAGAATTTGGTGCCGTAAGAGATGCCAACATTATCCTAACATGCCTGGCCAAAGTTTAGGGCTGGCGGGGGAAACTCCTCCTCCCAGTTTTCCTGCAGGAGGAACAGGGCTGGTGGAGTCTTACTGGTATCCTCAGATTTATAAGAAAGGATCCTCCAAAGCCACAAAACCTTAGGTCCTTTTGACCGTCTGTTGGGATGGTGAGCACGCATTTGGATTTGTTTTACTGTTGGTGTCTCTCTGTGGTTCTCCTTTCCTTCTTGTTCTTTTCTTCTCTTATTTCTTTTTCTTTGGTCTGTTCATTGGGACTTGGCCGGGCCATGTACAAACCCCAACCATTCAACAGTGCTGGAGAGTAGATAGTATTTACCTCAATAATGGTAGTCTCTTTTCGATTCTTTTTAACCCTCAATTCAGATGACGGGTCTAAGCCGACACCCACGATGGAGACTCAGCCGGTGTTCGATGGAGATGGTAAGCTCTTGCACTGCTTCTGACTTATGTTCTCCCACCTGTCTTCAGGTTTGGGAAAGGTCTTAACTTTGGGTGTTTATTTAAGCTTTATTACTATTATTTTCTTTTTTAATTTCAATTTTTCCCCATGTAAGCTGGGTTGTTTTAACCTTTCAAAAAATGCAAATCCTCCAAGGAACTGGTACACTCTCCACTTCTGGAAGGGCCCTCTGTTCTCTCCAGGCTTCCTGCCTGTCTCCTGATATCCAACAATAACACAGCCTGGACAGAGTCTTTGAGCTGCCAAGACCCAGGAATCATGGCCGAGAAAGACAGTCATGCTGGCAGCATCCCTTCCGTAGACTAATCAGCACTTACGATGGTCTGCCTTGTGCCTAGCATCAGGCAAGGCCCTCTGGGGGATGAAAGGGAAGTGTACAAATGTAAGCCTTCGCTCTCAAGACAGCTGCAACTATCAGAGAGCGTTATGTGTTTGATTTTTATTGTAATAGACGTTTATGGAAGAAGAGATCAGAATGGTCTGGGAAAAGCTTCCTTGAAGAGCTGGGACTGGTCCCGGATCTTGGAAGTGGAGGGAGGAATCAGTGTGTTCTGGGCAGGAGTCTGGCATGGACAAGGTGGGCACGCGGTGGGGATGGGGTACAGTGAGCAGTGAGGCAGGGAGGAAGGGTTAGTGGGGCTGATTTGGCTGGGTTGTAGGGACTTTGACAGTCGAGTCAAGACATTTGGGAGAGAAGAAATTCTAGGTCAAGAGAAATAGTGGTGGCTGGTGGCAAAATAGAAGCCGGAATTCTCTGGAGACATGGAGAGTGGATAGAAAGAGCATGGGATGCAGAAGGTTGGCCCCGATTCAGGGTGGAGCTGCTCAGGGCCTATATTTTCAGTGTATGTTGCTGACGACTCCAGATTCCCCTGAGGAGGAGCAGAACGTTTGCAGAGTGAGGTCTCTAGAAAGTCTGACAACAAGGTTCAGCTTTTAGTGCGATATGCAGCAAACTTTTAGCAGCTCTCAGCCGAGTGTGTCCAGGCCTAGATCATGAGACTGGTCAGTTACACAGAGGAATAAAAAGTTGGCACTGTGGCTAGGGCTGTCCCTCCCATAGGCTCAGCTCTGGGGAAAAGGATTGCAGTGTGAAATAATGGGACATATGTATGTTCATGTCTTGAAATTCAAATGTCTCTGACATCCACAAAGGTCCTGGACCATTGGCAAGTCTGGGACCTGGGTGATCTGCTGAGGAATGGAGATCTTTTCATATTGGGAGACCTCCCCAAGGCCCTCGCTGAAGATCTTATCACTCCACAGTGTGTTCAGGGCCGTCTGGGATTCTTATACCACCTGCCCACTGGGTGACCCACGTCCTGGAGAGTAGGGGGGCACCCTGGCACTCTCTGGATGGAGGAATTCAGCCTCTGTTCAGTGAGAAACCATTAGCAAGGGGATTGAAGTGCGCATTAGACCTGTTACTCTCTTTCCCATGTGGAGCCGAGTCCCAGCGAGCTGAATCTGCTGTGGCCCAGCCATTTCCTCTAGAATGGTCTCTGTGGTTTGTTTGGCGTTCGTTTGTTGATTTATCCCCTTTAAATCTTCTCCCAGGGAAGCAGCTGAGCAGGACTTGGCTTGGCCCATGTTCCTTCCCTCCTGGGATAATATTTTTATTCCTGGATGGAGTGGCTCAGCGCCTCTGGACTCTGCCCACTCTGCCTCCTGGCACAGGATACCCGGCTTGGCTCTTATGAGCTGGTGGGGAGAGCTTCCTTCGTGAGGAAGGGAGAGGGCACTGGGACAAGGTGGATGTGGAATGAGAGAGATAGCTGAAGCTTTGATGCCTCAGGTTTTTTAAAAAAAGCCATTAAAAAGCCTGGGGTTACACTGTAAGTCACATATTCTCTTTGCCTAGACTTTTTCTCTCTCCTTTTTTTCCCTCCCAGAAATTACAGCTCCTACTCTATGGATTAAGCACTTGGTAATCAAGGACTCCAAGCTGAACAACACCAACATAAGAAATTCAGGTAAATGATCTTCCTTGGATTAGATATGTACCCAATTCATCCTTGGTTGCTCCATGGTTGCTCCGTGACTACCTATGGTGTGACTTTGGCCAAGTCATTTAATCTGTCTGGTCTTCAATTTCTACAGCTATAAAATAAGAACATTGGGTGAGTTAATCCTTTCTAACTTTAATTTTCTTCAATTATTATCTCAGGGATCATCATTCATAAGTAGCTGATCCTTTTAGCTAAAAATATTTTTGACTGTATATTGTAATATTTTGCTTGACTTTTTATATGGCATGTGGAAGAATTTGAAAGAAGAATGGCTAAGCATAAAGAAGTTGGACTTCAAGCCTGGAGGGACTTGGTTCCATGTGTTTTTAAGGCTTTAAATGGTCACTTACAGCCATTATCTTTTCTGTTCTGATCTTTTGGGGGTCTTGTGAATGGTTGGTTTTTGCAGAAAAGTGATAATTTTTGAACGGTGATCAGATTTGTAGGATTTATTTGTAGACTTTATTTATCATCAGTTAAGACCAACATTGATAAAGTTCATTTATCATCAATAAAGACTAAATGTCCACCAACATTTGTGGAAAATGTATCTACAAGATAAATCTGCATCTCTATCAAGGAGGATCATCCTTCTTTCAACCAAGGACTTCATTGTTAGAAATACCGCTTTATGTCATTTATGCCTGGCTGTTGAATTTAGCCATACCATCTTTTCTTTATAGGTGGCAAAGACGATGAACAAAAGATACAGGCAGAGTTTTCCACACCCATTAATGAATAAGTGTGCTGTCATGGGCCCCCTTAAGGTTTATCTGTGTGCCAGCTCTGTCCTAAAGGTGGCAGTGTGAGGTTAGAGTGCAAGAAGTGATATAGACGGAGGGATAAATTCAAGCGGCATTGGTGGAGTTCCTCTGCGGCTTGGGGTGGTCAGTACCTCTCCATGTGTCTGGTTCACTATTTGATAAAAGCCAGAGGAATGGGATGATGGGGTGCAAAGCGATTGCGTGGACTCCCTTGGGTCAGAGTCTTTGATAGAATAGTGCAGTGGTTAAAGCACAGGCTTTGGAGTCAGCGAAACCTGGGTTCACATTCTAGCTCCAACACTTAGTGAGTGACCCAGTCGAGTCACATAATCCCCCTTTGTTCTCATCTGTGAATTGGGATCATTGTCTCTCCCTCAAAGGACTGTGGTTAAAGGTTAACTAAGTTAATGTCTATGTAGTACTGAACTGATGCCTGGCTAAGCGATCAATTGTAAGTACATGTATTTATTATCATCATCGTTATTGGTAGGAATAATGGCAATATTAATGATAGTGCTTATGGCGAGAATTCTTCAGTCAGGAAAGAATTTATGATTGTTGCCATAAAACAAAGACATCTATCAGACAGGCTGCTTCTTAGGACCTCCCTCCTCTGTCCCTTCATTGTTAGGCAAATATAAGTCAAAGAGAAGTGGTTTTGGTGCCTACAATACATGGTGCTGGAAGTAACATTTGCAGCCGTCCCTAGTCCCTGAGACCCTGGAAGGTTTACAAGGTCCCAGTGAAAGAGTTACTGTCATTCTGTCATTCTTACCAAGTGGCAGGTAAGAGGGTGAGCTCTCTGAATTATACGGCACCTTTGCCTGAAACACTGACTTGACATTTAGCAACTGCTTCCTTGAATTTCTTTTTCATCTACCAGTAGTTGACTCCTCTACATGGGTTATAAGCTCTGTGAGAGCAAGGGCTTTACTGCCCACCTATCATATCTATTATAGAACTTTGCTCAGTGTGTTCAACTGCTCTGGGTAAGGGTGGAGGAGAAAAGATCATCATCGCCATTATTAGTAAAATGAGAATGGCACTGTCATGATAGCTAGTCCCTGCCTGCTGCTATAGAACCTTACATTTGTCACCTCATTTGAGCCTCACCACACCCCTGTGAGATAACTGCGATCCCAATTTTGCAGATGAAGAATTGGAGGCTGAGAGAGAGGAAGTAACTTTTCCTGGGTCATAGGTAGTAAGGGGTTGGGCTGGAGAAAACTAGTTATCCTTGGGAATAGGATGCCTATCTTCTGGGGTTTTATTCTCTCTGAGTGTAGTAAAGTCAGTTGATAATCTTTGCTTCCACTGAAGTTCTTCTGTCTTCCATTTCTACTTTCCAATTGGATGAGTATAGGGTCATGTTGAGAAATGGTTTCCAGGCAGGTACAACCACCTACCTTTTGTTGGAGTGACCCGGCCACCTTTATTTTTCCCTGTTTGGCCTCAGTTATGTCTGTAAGGTTAGTGTATAGGACAAGATAGTTGAGGTAGACTTAACAGTTCTCCAGGAGAGAGTGAGACCAAGAATAATTACTATGGATCAATAACTTAGGAATCTCCTACTAAACTTGGACTTTCTTCAACATGATCAATATGGACCAAGGGCCTGCCAATCTTTTTGTTGTAATTATGCTCCTATATAAAAGACACACCCACAAAGGCCTATAGCAGGGGTTGGCAAATGACTACCTGCCTGTTTTTAGCAAATAAAGTCTTATCGTAGTGCAGCCACAGCCATTTATTTGCATATTGGCTGTTTTTGTCTCCAACAGTAGAGTTGAATAGTTGTGACAGAGCCTGTGTGGACTACAAAGCCTGAAATATTTACTATCTGGGCCCTGACATATCTGATTGAAATAGAAGCATTTGGATGGGAGTGTGAGCATGGGGATGTGTCACTTGAGTGTTTTGGCCCCTCTCATAGACCAAGCAGACGGCTGTTTCCTGACGTGCCCAGGTAAGCCTGCACCAGCACAGGGACTCTTCACCATCTCACGTGAACCTTTTTCAAGCTTTAACGTCCTGTTCTGGTGCACATTCTCACATATGGGTTGCCAAGGAAGTGTCCTGAAGCTTGGCTTTCCTAGGCAGAAGGTAGGGAGTCTTTTAGCGGAGATAAACCATGTAACGGCAAAACCATTTGGTGTCAGACAAACCTGTAGATCTGGCTTCCAAAGCAAGCTCCCCACTGAGAGGCTTAGTGAGCTCAGGAAGGTTAATGAACTTCCCTGAGTCTTGAATTCCTTATATGTAAAACAAAGTTAACAGCAGCCTTGCAGGATCTTTGTGAGGACTCAGCAGCATCTACATAGTACCTGGCATATACATAGTACCTGGCACATAGTCGGTGCACCATACGTGATTTGAAACAACAACAAAACAATGCCTACTCTTGACGGAATCTTTATGGATTGTGCCAGCCATTTTTCACGTGTTATCACATTTGGTTTAATGAGACATCAGATATACTTTAATGATAACTCCTGTCTGGGCAGCTGGCTCCGGTAAGGACTGGAGCCTCTGGGTCAAACACCTGGGACGGTTTTCCATTAGGGTTTGATGAAAGATTCTGGGTTCAGGTGCTCTTCAGCTCGCATCTGTGGGGAGTTGCAGTGGGACCCTGAGAAGCCGTCAGGGTGAGAGCTCTTCTTCTCAGCTACCTCGCAGAGGCACAAAGGCTATCCCAGTTTCTTTTACACCCCAAACCTCCTTTTTTCACACTCAGACCTTGTGACGCCAGGTTTGTTTTCTGGCCTGGAAACTGTTGATGTTGGAAAGACTCCACTGGGCAGCTGAGGTTTTGCAATGGCATGACACATATGCACGCAGCCTCTCCCAGTCCCCTTCTCTCCTCCTGGAAGTCGTGGTGCCTGCTTTTAAGGCTTTGACACGTGTTCACTGCGGTCAGTGTCGCCGTTTGAGCACTTGGCTGGTTCAGCGTTGATGGATTTGCCTCTCTGGGCTTCTTCTGTTCTCTCCTCCATTGTAGCCCCGGCGCACCAGGACTTCTTTCCGCGTTCAGGACAGCAATGGACCTGGCCGGCTAACACCCTAGAACTTGGGAGCAGCATCTTCTCATAGATGAGTGTTGGCCAGACCCTCTGTTCTGCTTTTATGAGGAAATGAGAACTCTTGCTGAGTTGTATGTGTGTGTGTGTGTGTGCGTGTGTGTGTCAGGGCTTAGCCATCAAGGCATTTCTTGATATACTTAGAGTTTAAAATATTTTTTAACCATCTACGTTTTATAGAAGAGGGTAAAGAAATTAAATGAATGACGAGAATTAGGTTTTCATCTAATTCTTCATCCTATGTTCCCCTGCTTCTAATTTGACTATATGCAGACACTTTCCTACAGCTGTGATTGAGATCTTTTTGTTTCTGTATGACAAAATTCTGTGCTTTCTCCTCTGGGAAAGCCCAATCTCTCAGGAAATATGGTCCTGTGAGCCCTAACTCTTCCTGGTGTGACATAGCCATGCTCCCAAGGCCCACGCTCATTCCCTCAGCTACAGGGGGGTTAAGTTAACTCCTCTAGCCTTGGGTGGAGTGCAGCGGTGCGATGTCTCTCTCTTCTTTTCTAGCTAACTTCTTTCATGATCTGACCAGGAATTTCAAGAAGGCCCTACAACCTGGCCGTCTCTGTGAGTTAAATCTAAAAGGACCACACTTTGCTTCTTTGGCCGGCAGAGCTTCCTTCTGTACCTCAGTGAATAGAGCAGCTCTTGGTAACTCTGTTCCCAGAGACAGAGCCATCGGCAGAGACACAGGGTAGAAATGCATTTCTTATAAGTTTTGCCATGAAAATGACACCCCCATCTCCTCGTACATGAGAGTGTCTGTGTTTGCCCAAGTCACTGTACCTGTCTCAGGTAAACTGTGTATAGCATCCTGCCCTTACCTACCAGTGCCAGAGCGTCGCTCTTCTGGGCCTGCTTCTGGCCCCTGGGCCACATTTTGGATTGCTCCTGCCTCACCCAGGAAGTTCCTGCCGGGATAGCTGCTATGCTTGGGACTTGGGGTCACTGAGGCAGCTGCACCTCCTGGCTGGGTCCCCCAACCCCCAGGCCAGCACTCTTGGCTCATCTAGAAACCGCCGGCTGATGTAATGACCTGAGGCCTGGAAAAATAAACAGCTCACAGGGAAACCAGCGGTAGCCGTTGTAAGCAAATACCCCGCAGCCACCTGGAATCTCGCACATGACGTGATTGGAAGGAAAAATGAGTAATCCACTAACGTTAGCAGGCGAGGACGGGTCTGGGCTTGTGTGCGTTTAAAATATCTATATAAAAACAAACCCTGGATGTTTATTTCTGTAACTGGCCTTTTGGGTGTCTGCCCATCTGGTGCAGGTGCCTTGGTCCATCAGGGCCAATAGAATGGATCTGGGGACAGAGACGAGGGGTCGTCCCATGGCTTTCTCCATGGAAGCAGAGGCCTTTCTCTTTCTCAAGTTTTCCCTTTGCGGAGAGGAGCGGTAAACCCATTTGGAGGCCCCAGAGAGCCTAGCCGCAGAGTCCATTTTTACCGTGTTTTAAAATTAGCTTTCCCGGCTGCCTTGCGCCTTCGCCCCACGTGGTCTGCTTGGAACACAAAGGCGTGGCGTGGGTGGAGGTGTGTGCTGCCTGATCCCGCGCTGGGACTTGCTGGAGCAGCAAAGGTTTTGTTTCTGGAGGTGAGTTTGTGCTCTTTTTGGTGTTTGATAGCAAAACCACATGTCTCAATATTTTCCTTTTGGCCTCTGCTGCTAAAAAAACTGAAATCAAAGATCCTGCCCAGGTATTGTCATCGGCTTGTTCCAATTCGCTGGAAGTCAGCCACAGTCTTTGCTTTGATCTGAGGGTCCCTGTCCTATGTTTATTTGTAAAATGACTTTGGAAGTAGGCAGGGTATTCATCTTATACACACACATGTGCAACATCCGTGTTTTGGGGAGTAAAGAGTGAAGTTTTGATACTTTTGACAAATTTAAAAATATCTCTTCCATCTTCCACTTTTGTCTGTGCCTTCTCTTCCTTTCTTGCCTAAATTTTTTATTTACTGATGGTTGCTCCTTAGAGCGTAGAACCTGTCAGGTCAAGGTCAACGAAGTGACTGAGAAAAACTAGAAAGAAGATAGCTTGCTTTTTCTTAGTGCTTGTTTGTTGAAAAATACTGTTTTTTTTTATGTATTTCATATTCTTTTTGGTGGAAGGGTCATATCTGCTTACTTAATGGCATGAGTCAATAGAGATGGGAACTTTTCTAAAATTTGAGTGGATGTGAGTCAGTGATGCTTTGGGGGAAGAGTGAAAAACACAAATGCCTGTGTGTTATATTGGAACAATCCATCCTAGAAAAAATACCCTCTGTAGAGTTTCTATCTTGTTCTTCCCTACCCCTTAGGACCTCAGTCTCTGCGTGGGAAGGAAGTGGTCACCACTTCAGACCATGGTGAGCCACGCATGGCCATTTTAGGTTACGCAGAGAGAAACTATTTAGACAGGCTGGTTGGTTTGTAATTTTCCCTTACACCTCCTCAGCCATGACACTGCATCCCAGCAACATGCCCTATTTACGGTGCCAACTGTAAACATCCCCGTGAGTAGGTGCCCTCGGCCAGCATCAGGGATGTGGGGTGGGCAGTGTCAATTTTGCTCTGAAGATGAAGCCTCCGGGACGCAGCACGTTGGGTGTGGCCCGCAGGGCACACGGCAGGACTGTGGAAAGAGGCGTGAGGTACGAGGGAGAACCTGAAAGCACTGAGCATTCTGGACCTTAACTCAGCCCCTTCCTGGTGCTTGGGTTCCACGGGGACTTGGGAAGCTAAGTCTGGGTCGGAAAGAGCACCTGACCCTGTCTAATTGTAGGACTGTGGGCCAGTAGAGTGAGAAGGGCCTGATAATCTGCTGGTACTACCATTTAATTTTAAATGAGAAAACAAGAGACCAGTTGGGGCTTTGTCTAGGGTCATAGGCCCATCAACAACTATTATGAGCCAAGGCCTCTGTTTGGTGCTAAGGGGCTCAAGGGAACTGAGACAAGGAACATCGAAAGGAGGAGCTGACCATTGGGCAGTGGGTACCAAAGGGAGGGGTAATGGTGTGGTCCACCTAGTGGGGGAGAATATTTTATCACTGACATTGTTTTGAATTGCTGGCACAGCAATTATAAAAAGCAGACAGATTCTTAGCTCTATATACTTTCTAGTTCACCTACAAAACTTTATTAACTGCATCTGGGGTAGACTTCTCATCATCCTGTCCTTGGTCAGCCACTGCAGTCCAGTTGAGGACACTAGTCATTCATACAAGGCAGGAAGACCAGATTTACTCGACACTTCCTGAGGACACTGCTACCTTAGGCAGCTAATAGTAAGCGCAGCTCCCGTTTATCAACTTACTATAGCACTGCGTTAAATGCGTTACCTCTACGATTGCACTTAATCTTTACACTGACCCCATGAGGCATGTGCAAGAGTTATCCTGCTTTTGCAGGGGAGGAACTTGGAACTTTGAGAACTTAACTGGCCAAGGTCATAGAGCCAACAAGTGGTAGAGCCTGATTCATTAACCCCAAAGCCCGTGCTCTTGACTGTCACACTATACTGCCTCTATTCCAACTGTTGTGGACGTCTGTGAAATAGCGACAGAAACTTCTAACATGCCAGGCCCTGGAGTGGAAGCATGCAGGAGTGGAGTGACAGGTACTTACCAGCGCTTTCAGCCTTGCCAAGGAAGCCCAAGTAGATCCACACCCCACTCCAGGTCCCTCTGGGTGCCCTGAGTTCCCTCTGGCCGGTGCAAACAGCTGTCCAGCTGAGCTTTTATGCCATCCGCACCTCTCCTTCCAGGGTGGAGCTGGAGACGAGCTGGAGATGACGCTTCTCTTGGCCATTGAGTTAACAGAAGGGGTGCCTCCTCCAGAGGAGTTCTCCAGGAGGTCCCTTTGTAGGTTACAACTGGGTGGTGGTGTTACATTTTTCACTTCCTTTTGCTATCTATTTGGTGGGGAAAAGGGTTTTTTTTTTTTTTTTTTTTTTTTTTTTTTTTAGCTTAAAGGAGATGCAGAAACCCATTCCAGTGGAAGAGGTGACTTTTAAATTTGTGCAAGGTCTCTTTCTATTCTCCCTAGCCCCACCTCTGCCTGATACACACCTGAGCACAATTTCAGGGGCTGACTTTGTTCCGTTTGCCAATGACTTTTGCTTTTTCCCTGCCCTGGCAGGGCCTCTCTTCTGGGCCCTTCCTTTTTTGAGCCAATTGTCTGCCTCTGTTCTGAAAGGAGCGCTGAGCAATCGTTCTGTGGACTCCCCTTGTCTTCAGGGGTTCTCGGAGCCCCCAGATGATTCTGAGTCACATGGATGTTGAGACTCGGGACTGGTGGCAGGGGACAGTCAGCCCAGCAAATGGTGCTTGGAAAAATGATCCTCCGGGGGCCACTGAGCCCCTCCTGTAAAAAAGTGAAAAATCCACAAGTAAGAAAAATAACCTGTTCACATAGTTGGCTTGAACCCATAGGTGCTAAACCCCCATGTGGCTAAGTAAAGAGAAGGGTCTGCTCTGCGATGCGCCATAAATCACTCCCAAGGAGCAGGGACTCCAGCAGGGTCCCTCCCCTAAGCACTGCATCTGGTCCGTGTGCCGGCTCTTCCAAAACAGCAGTCAGGTTCCTTAAAATCTGGTCCTATCTTTCCCTCTCTCTGCTCCTTCAGTCCCTTCCTCTGCCAAATTCTCAGCCACCCAGCAGTTCTGGAACGGTCCCGACGCCACACACTCACACGCTCACACACTGACCTGGAGAATCCTGAGGCAGGAGCCACACAATTTCTTACGCCTCTGGAATTTCATGTTGTGACTTAGAGAGGTTGTTTTTTAACACACAGTTTGTTATTTTGGGTTATCTTTCAGCATTTCAGTCATTTTTGATAAGAGGCTAGGTGGCCGTGAGGTATTTGAGGGGTTTTCAGGGTCATTGTAGGGGACACAACACTAGTGTTTTCCTTAATATTCTTGGCCCAGCAGGATGATTCCTTTTGCAATGAAACATAAGTAAGCTCCTCTCAGTTTTCAGGCCGGGTAACATTTTATTGATTTTTCCCCTAAGACAATCCAGTGCCTGATGGTCTGAGGGTTGAGTGTCGCGTTTCCCAGGATGAGTCAAAGGGATAGATGTTCTTTGTTCGGCCTCTGTGGCCTCGTCCCTGCCGTTTACTCAACAGTGCGAGGCCCCATCTCTGACGTGTCAGGCTGGAATTCTGTGGGAGGGGTGGCGTAACAGGGGATTCGAGCAGAGAGGGGACCCAGGCTAAGTTCTCATTACGGATCCTGCAAACCTGAGATTCCACAGTTCTCCTATGAGGGGCTGAGCGCCAGGGATGGGCGCGCGAAGGACCAGAAAGAATGTGGTGGAGCCCTTGCCCTTAGCAGCTTGCAGTCAAGGGTGCTGGGGTGCCCAGGCCGAGGGGTGCATGGGGAGATAGGCGCTCAGCAGAGCCTCTCTGCTCCTTAGCCTTGATCTAGGGCGGGGGTCCTCCAGGAAGGCTTCAGGGGTGGAGGCAGTCGTGAACAGGGAGGGTTAAGATCGCAGGGCTTGTTCTTCCTGCTTGCTACATCTTACAGAACTTTTCTGGCCCCTTGGAGCCCAACATGATGCCAGTGCTTGGTGCATACATATCTGGTAACAGCCTGGGTGAGAACCTGCGGCCACCAAGGTCCCAGACCCTCTTTGTATCCTCCTCCTGCACCGTCATCTCATGTGTTACTCAGTCCTGCTTTAGGTCCTCCTCTCTCAGGACATTGTCCTGGACCTTGTCAACTTCCCATGCCCTTTTTCTGTAGTGTTCAACTCTCTCCCAGAGTGGCCCCAGTAGGTGCCTTAATTACCGGCTGAGCCTCCTCTGGGAGGGCCTCCGGGTCTTGCATCATTCATCAAGACACCTTCCCATTCTACGTGTCTGTGGCCCGCGGCTCTTCTCACTTCTCCCGGGTGTGATTCTCTATAAGTTTAGGCTTTCCTCTTGCACTCGCTTTTCATATGGACCTTTTGATGGTTCATTTTATGTGTCGACTTGACTAGGCTACTGTGCCCCGTCGTTTGGCCAAACGCTAATCTAGACGTTGCTGTGAAGGTATTTTGTGGGTGTGATTAACATTTACGGTCAGTTGACTTCAATTAAAGCAGATTATCCTCCCTAATGTGGGTGGGCCTCATCCAATCAGTGGAAGGGCTTAAGAGAAAAGACTGAGGTTTCTTAAAAAAGGAAAAAAATTTTGCTTCAAGACTAGAACATAGAAATCCTGCTTGACTTTCCAGCCTACTGACCTGACCTATTGATTTTGGACTCAAGACTGCCCCGTCAATCCCACCTGAATTTCTAGCCAACTGGCCAGCCCAACATATCTCAGACTTGCCAGCCCCTACAATCATGTAAGCCAATTCCTTAAAATCTGTGTGTGTGTGTATGTGTGTGTGTTATACATGCCTCCACCTCTGTCTGTCTCTGTCTCCTGTGGGTTCTCTTTCTCTGCAGACCCTGAGTGATACAGACCTTCTCTGACCACTGTCTTCTCTCTCCACCCATCTCTACCACCCCGCCCTCAACCCCCACCACCACAAGGTTCCCGTGCTCTGTCTCCGAAAAGTTCACAGCGTGGCTGGCCCACCGATGCTTCTGACTACACTCTCAGAAGGTGCTGGGGTCACCCAGGACCTCAGCTTTTCTGCCTGCTCCATCCTCAGCCGCCCTGCCCCTGAAGGCAGCATCCAGAGAGGAAGCCCAGCCCCAAGGAGCTGAAACTCAAATCTTACAATGTTTATGTTTGTTGGCCATTTCTGCTTTAAAAATATGTATAAAGAAGAGAAAAGAAAATAGATGACGAGGGAGAAAACGTTCCCAGGATAAAAGGCTAAACTCTGAGCTAAAATCAAGATGGGGGATTAGCTGAGAATTTAGGCAATCTATGCTCCCCTTTGCTCCTAATCACCACAAATAATCAAGAGGCACGGAGGCCGGGGCTAGCCATAACAGACAGAGCCGTGCTCCATGCTTAACCTGGCTTGGTGAGACATGCAGGA
Organism: Avahi laniger; assembly: GCA_963575035.1. Taxonomy (NCBI): domain Eukaryota; kingdom Metazoa; phylum Chordata; class Mammalia; order Primates; family Indriidae; genus Avahi; species Avahi laniger. The sequence goes on along the minus strand of CAUYSK010019935.1, from coordinate 67,609 downwards.
ATCCGTGCCCTGGGCCTGGAGACAGGATTTGTGCTCGTCTGGGCCAACCTGGTCTTTCCTGTCCCCTGCTCTGCCCACTCCTCCACTGTGGTCCTGTGTTGCCCCATGCAATGTGCAATTGGCCGTTGAGATGGCTGTGTGTTTTCTGGTGGAAAGGGCTGGTCTTGGTCTCATTTCTTCCACAGGATGCTTTTCTGTTGTGTTTCTCCTCTTAGACAGGCAGAGGTTTGTGAGTGGAACTTTAACCACTCATTGCCAAGTAGGGAGTGACCTGGCTCTCTCTTCTTTTCTACGCCATCCCAGGGATAGGATTATAGGGCAGATGTGTGTGTGTGTGTGTGTGTGTGTGTGTGTGTGTATGTGGTCTTGTGTCCGCATGCCTCCTAGACAGCTCAATTGTTCCCTGTCGCCTGTGTTTATGTCTTCCAAGTGTTTACAGATGGTTCCAGCCCATTCTCTCTGCAGACCCCCGCGTGATAGTTACCGGACTGGTCCTTCTAATTCTGTCATCCCGAACTTTCCTAAGCAGAGATTGAGTGTTTCAGAATAGTGTGTGCCCATTTCTGGGGAGTGCCCTCTCTGAACCCATGGTCATTAAGAGACCCATGAAATAGACCTCCTGTCTTGCATTCAGGAAGGTGACTTCTTGGTACCCGGGAAAACTGATAGATGTGAATTTCAAGATGCATTTGGGAGGTGACTGAGAAGGATAGAGGGTGACCATGGCTTCAAGGGTGGGCTGGCTTTTGGGTGCTCAGATGTGCAATGAGCTTGTGTCCTTCGCACTTACTGATTAGCATTTGCATAACCTCTAGAGAAGCACTGCAGGAATGATTGATTGACTGATTGATTAAAGGGCTTGCAGGGGCTACAAAAATACTTATGGGGCCAATTAACAAATAGTTGAGCAGATCTAGATGTTTCAGTTGTCTGTTGCTGTGTAACAAACCACTTCAAGACTCATTGGCTTACTATAAAAATAATCTATTCTTTTTAATGTGTCTGTGGGTTGGCTAGGTGGTTCTTTAACTAGTTTTACCTGACTGCACTCCTGAACTCATCCAGGTGGAGGATCAGCTGGGCTGGAACGTCCAAGATGACGCCCCTTGCATGTGTGCAGGTGGTGCTGGCTATAGGCTGAGCCACTTTCTTTTTTCTCTGTGGCCTCTCATTCCCCAGTGGGCTGGACCAGCTTCCCTATACGGTGGTCTTAGGGCGGCTTCCACAAAAGTGAAAGCGGGAGCTGCAAGGCCTCCTGAGGCCTCGGACTGACACACAGCATCACCTCTGCCTTCTATTGGTCAAAGCAAATCACAGTCCGTGTGGAGGGGTCCACACAAGGGCATGAATACAGGGAGGTGTGATTCACTGGGGACCATTTTGTAACAATCTCCCATACTGAGTAAAAGAAAAACATAGGTTAGAATAAAAATCAGATTAGCCTGTGGCAATGAGAGATGAAGAGAGATGAAGAATAGAGGTGAAGAACGCAGTTAGGGCTGAAATGCCAGCTCTGCCACTTCCTAGTTCTAGGACCTTGATCAAATTTTGCAGCCAGTGTGTGTTTCTGCATCCTCCTCTGCTCAGTGAGGATAACAACACCTATCTTAGAGACTCTTGATGAGTTTGAAGAGAGTTAACACAGGTAAATCACCAAGGACTAAGTGTGGCACATGGTAAATACTCAAACAAATGTTAGCTACTGTGATTCACTTTATAGTTCCGTAATGGTGGGTTAGTTACAAATTTGGTGTTGTTTCCAGTTTTGAGGCGAAGACAGAAAAATACTCAGGTACAAGATTTGTAGTGGGCGTGAGCTGAGACGACACCGTTGGTTCAGAAGAAGCTGTGCTGTGTTGAATACACTTTGTTTTGAATGCAGCAGATTTAGGGCAATCTGCAGAGACGGACCTGGAAGGGCTTACTGTAGAAAATCAATGCATTTTTCTCCTAGAGCAAATGGTTAGAGGCAATACTGCATAGAGGTTAGCAAGTTGGGCTTGACCTTTGGGATTCCCACCCTTCCCCTTCTCCCTCCCAGCTGAGTGAACTTGGGAAAATCCACGAACCTCCCCGGGAATTCAGCTTCCTTGTCTACAAAATGGGCATAATAATAGTGCTCACCTTGCATGGGCAAAGGAATTAGGCAAGTAAAGCCCTTAGTCTATCACCTGACACGTATTACTCAATGAATGTTTGCTTTTATTGTTATTAGTTATAAAAATGATTTTAAGATTTTCTCTTTGCTGGAAGACAAACTATGTACTCTTCACAAATGGTTGGTCCTGCTACGATAAACTACTCCCATCTCTTTCTTAGACGGCGCTTGGATTTGCAAGAACTGCAATAAAGTAATAAATAGACAAATAGTAAAAAACAATAAAATAATAAAGTAGGAAGCCGTGCATTTAGCCTTCTATTTAATTCTATGCTACTGCCCATTTTTCCAAATTAGTGAGTTTTATCATTTTTATGATGTTATTTTCCATAGAACTTTGCATTCACTGACTATAAACATTTCAGAGCAACCTTCAAGGACGTCCAGAAATCGGTCAACAGGGCCCCAAACCATGGGTTCACACCTCTGCCTGGATGGCTCCTGTCCACATTTCTGTGGGTTTCAGGATCCCCAGTGGTGTGAAGTCAGGTCCATCATTCGCTCTGCCCCTGGGGACGTTTCCTCCTGCTCTCTTTGCCTCCTGCTTTCAGTCTGATTTATGGCCTTAGAAGGTTGGCCTGCAGAGTCTTAATTTAAAGCCTCTGTCAGAGGTTGTTACATGAACGTGGTGCCAGTAAAAAGCTGTTTTCCTTTGGTTTTGCTCCTCTATTGCCTCTTTCATGGAATGAAATACGAGGTAGGAAAATAAGGCTACCAAATTGGAGTGGGGGGAGCTATTGAAAAATTCTTGCGTAATCCCCCTGAAGTTGCCATGGCACCTTCCCAGCCAGGGGCTGAAGGCAAAATTCTGGATCTTTAAGCCAGGTTTCCCAAGGCCGCCCTCCCCACTTGGTTTTTCTATCTCTTTCCTAAACTGCCTCTAGATACTGTTCCACTGGTAGTTATTGGAGGCAGAATTCCTAGCTTGATGTCAACTCTTTTAAACTCTTCTCCTTCTAACCAAGGGGATTCTATTTAGTTTTGCTGCATTTGCATTATGAAAACAATAGTTTTTGAAAATTTTCCACATTCAAAATTTTATTTTAATAATGAATATATTATACATATCAGCCTCCTGGCCCTCAGATATTTTTATGCCCTTAAGGAAATAGTCCCCTTATTCTGCAGTGGGAATCGCTGGGCTGTTGTTTTTCCTAGCAGTGAGACAAAGAATGGTTTTCCCATCATCATCTGGCTTCTCTCTAAAACAGCATTGAGCTACTTCATGTCTCTGTACACCCACAGTTTGGTTAAACCTCTGTGCTTTACATATATGTGCATTGTTAACAGAGCCATTCATGATAACCAAGGGGTTTGGCTCCTTTAAAGTGGAGCTGAATGTCTGCGATGTTGATCATGTGTGCTGTGAACAGCATGGTTCTCCAGGTTGCAGATACCAAATGCCTGCTTCTAAGAATCGTATTTTTGTAACGCACTGTAAAAGGTCCATAGGACGCCCAAGACTATATTCCTGTCAATTTCTTTAAGAGGAAAATTGTAGAATAATGTTATGGAAAAAAAGTAAACAAATAAATGATAAAATAAAGGAATAGTACAAGTTTATGATGTGATTCCTTTTTTGTAAAAAAAAATAAGTAGATGTCTACATCGGTATTTGCATGAATGCATGTGAGTAACTGAAGATTTAGGGAAGATATGAGTGTTTAAACTTTGGTGGAATTAGGGATTTTTGGAAAAATTTTCAAAAAAATTTCTTTATAATAAGAAAAGAAACCCAGCGCCATTTATTTTTAATAATAAGAACGAGAACAAAAACAAAAACACCAAAAGGAAAGTCTTTTGACTGGTTGACGGGGTAGGATTTTCCGGTACGGGGCTGTGCAGGTGTGAGACCCCCCTGGAGCTGGCCGTGTCTGGCACGGGGCAGCACACACTGGCTCGGCCTGGGCCTGGCTCCAGGGAAGCCGGGTTTGGCTGTTCAGACGTGTTCACATGTTCCTGAGGCTGCCGTGCGTGGACACCTTCCTGCTGAGCCTGTTTTCTCTCCTGCTGGATGGGAGCAGCATTGTGTAATAGGCTCAAGTCCATTCAGCCTCCTTTGTCCAACCATGTTAGAGGGTGGGAAGGAGCCGGAATTAACCCTTCTGCTCTTCATGGGTGCTGAGCATCACTCCACGTGAGGCTGATGGCCGGTGGCTCTGTCCTGCAGTGTCTGGGCTTGGGAATGTCCCTCCATACAGGCATTCCTGGATCTGCTCGCCAGGCAGCCAGGCCTCTGAGCCCACCTCCCCTGGAGCCAGCAGACAGTGCATTGGCAGGAACCTCTCTGGAACAGTGAGGAAATTCCACCCTGGGACAAACTGGCCCTAAGAGGCAGCCAGGAATGGCCGGCTGGCTTATTGCTCCAGTAGAAGCTGTCAGGTGAGGATGCTGAGGAGCCCTGGCAGTGGAGATGGCCATGGGGAGGCTCTGGGCCTCCAGTGCCCGCACCATGGGCTGGCGGGAGACGCGGCTCTCTGTGGTGACTCAGCAGCCATGCCACAGCTCCTTGGGCCCAGGCCTGGGTCTTTCTATTTCCTCTGGGTGCTGGGGACTGCAGTAGGAGTGATAAGTCACAGGGGTGACATTCACCACTCAAGAAGGCTATGTCTTCTCTTGCAGAGAAAGTCCACTCGTGTGACCAGGAGAGACAGAGTGCCTTGGAAGAGGCCCGGCAGAATCCCCGTGAGGGCATCGTCATCCCTGAGTGTGCCCCCGGGGGGCTCTATAAGCCAGTGCAGTGCCACCAGTCCACTGGCTACTGCTGGTGTGTGCTGGTGGACACGGGGCGTCCACTGCCTGGGACCTCCACTCGGTAAGCCCACCCAGAGCCTGCGCTGTACCCCAGGCTGGGTCCTGGGACAAGAGGACCAGCTTCTTGCTATGCTGGCATATCCCAGCATTACTGCCCTGCTTTGATGGGAGTCACGTCACTAGGACATGACTTCCCCATTTGTGAGCAGTGGAGTTTCTTGTAGAAAGCCCCTGGGACCTGGATTCTGGTCACAGATCTGTCTCTTTCTAGCTGTAGACCTTGGGAAAATACTTATCCTCTCTGAATCTCAGTTTCCCGATGAGAAGGTTATTGCCTTGCCTGAGTCACTGGATTCTATGGCAAAAAAGATTCTATGCGCAGCTGTGAAGTGACATCGTTATTATGCTTGGTTGGTTAAAATGACATGTCCGAACATGTCTCAGTGGGACCATTTATGGCAAGATGGCCTTGTAGCTGCTGGACAGTGAAGGGAATATTTTGCTGCCAACCCTGGGCACTTTAGGCTTAGTGACCAAGGCAGGCTCAGTTGCCAACCCCTCCCAACCTCCTGCATCTCTCTCTTCCAAGCTACGTGATGCCCAGCTGTGAGAGCGACGCCAGGGCCAAGAGTACAGAGGCCGATGACCCCTTCAAGGACAGGGAGCTACCAGGTGGGAGATGCTGCTGCCCCTGAGGGTATCTTCACCTCCTTCTATTCCTGCACCCCCTCATCCTGCAGAAGCAGCTCCCTCCTCCAGTCTGTTTCCCAGTCTGTAAGAGGCAGCAGGGCTTGCCAGGCAGGAGCATCACAGGAGCACGAAGCCAGGAGCCATGGACCTGCAGCCCAGGCTGGGATCTGTCCCTGATTAGTCCTGTGCCCTTGAGTGCCTTGCTTCTCTTCCTTGTGCTTGCCTCTTCATCTTTAAAATGCAGTCTTTGGGTTAAAATCCTATTGCAATTCTACAATTTTTTCTCCATCTGAGGGCAACTGGGACGTTTTGGGGACTGTGAATCATTTTTTCCAGGGCTGTGAAGAGAAGATAGCTTACTGGGAGGGGCTGCCCTGAGGGGTGTGGGCTGTGGCTGTCACTTTCCCTGCAGATATAGATGACCCCTAGTAACACAGGATGACCATGGGTGTGACACAAGACACGCAGTCGGGGGCCCTGGGACCTTGAAATGGCTGCTGACCTGGGTTTCCCCTATTTATTAGAGTGATCTCTGCCTGCGAGTGGCAGTGAGATTAGTAAATATCAGTGGCTTGGAATCCTGTTGTCTTTACGCAGCGCAAAGTCGGCTCAGTGCTGGAACCACGGCCGCCTTCCCGTGGCTCATCGAGACTCCAAGTGAGAACTGAAAGCAGAGAGTCCTGAAAGTCAGGGGGTTTCCACGTGAGGTTGGTAGAAATCGCAGTCACAAGAATGCAGTTGTGGAAGTCAGGGTGCCGCCTTTTAGCCATCCCCTCCACAAATGTGAATTGAGATTCTACTATGTGCCGTCCAGTGATCAGAACTCACGTGAGGCTTACGGAGTGGAGGAGGCACATTGTATACAAATAAATGAACACGTACCTTTATAAACCATTGCGGCAGGTACTCTGAGGGAGGAGCGAAGGTGCTGCGAGAATGGCAGGGAGAACCTGCTCTAGATGCTGCAGCTTCTCTGAGAAGGAAGAGTTGATCCCGAGGCCTGGAGGCTTTGGAGAGAGAAGAGAATGAGCCAGTTGCTGCAGGGAGGGCTGTGGTCATGTGGAGGGCCCGCTGGGCGTTGGGAATCATGAACTTAAAGGGACACCCATCTATGCGGTTGAGTGCGGGGTATGTTCCCAAGCAACACTCAGCTACGTGGGTAATAGGAAAGGCATGTTTATGAGAAAGTTCATCTGTGTTTCACTGTGATTTGCTGCAATACTGCAAGGAGGAGAAGAGGAGCAAAAGACTTGGGAATATTTACAACAGGGATTCTGTAATTATCATCTAAGCTGGTTGAGGAGACAAGTGAGAAAAGGAGGAGGTTCTTGGGTAGATGCAGTGGTGGGTCTACTGAAGTCCACTTGGGCCGTCAGGGGTCCTCTCCCTCCCTTGTGTCTCACAGCACCTGATTCTTACCCCTGGAGTAGCGATTTTCCCACTTTAGGATGCCTGCCTGGCATTAGCTTGAGTATATTGTGAAGTTCATGAAGATTAGGACCCTGCGTACTGTTCACCGTTGTCTCCCTGGCATTTAACGTAGAGCCTGCGTTGGTACTCAGCAGACATTTGTGGAATGGAAGAAAACTGAAGACATTATTATCCATTTTGTCTGATGGGCCTGTGTTGGAAACGATGGAGGTTTATAAGGATCGTCTGAGCAGTAGAGAAACCTCAAAGTGGATTTGGCTGGATAAGAACTTTGAGAAGTTTGGAAAGAATGGTAGTTGAGGAAGCTGTTTACTTGATTATTTACCTGGCCTCTGCCTTCTAATCTCATTTAATCTTTCAGGCTGTCCAGAAGGGAAGAAAATGGAATTTATCACCAGCCTTCTGGATGCTCTCACCACCGACATGGTTCAGGCCATTAACTCGGCAGCACCCACTGGAGGTGGGAGGTGAGAATGTGAGCAGGCCCTGCAGGGAAGGGGCCCTGTTTTCAGATGCTGAGGGCGGCTGGGGGAATTGGGGTGGGCTCTGGCACGGTAAGGACTGCAAGGCTGTCTTCTTCCTGAAGGCATGTACCCACGGCTTTGCCCCCCTTCTGCCGAAAATCTTCCTGTCCCTCTATTCTTTGGGAGCTGTTTGTCCCTAGCTTTTAGTTACCTGGTTCACAAGCAAGTCCAGGGCTGTCTGGAGACCTCCAGCTGTTTCATCCAGGAAGGGGATGGTTGAGTGGGAGTCCTGAATCGCAGGAAGGGTGACGGGCATAGCGTGGGCACTGGGAGGACAGGAGGGCAGGGAGGGAGCACAGAGCCCGTTGTGATTTTCTTCTCTCCTGAGAATCCGAAGGAGCTCGGGGAATGGGGATTGGACACTCCCGTAGCCAAATCCAGCTTGTCTCGGGAGTTGATGTGGTAGCCAAGGCAGTCCTGACATGAGGCTCCCCAGGAAACAGCATCACTGGCGCCCACTAATTTGGCCCCACTAGTTTGGCTGGAGCGTGCACGCATGCATCCACCCATCCCTTTAGCCGCCTTGGAGCTTGTAAGACACACCAAGCACCGGGCTAAGGACTAGGTATCCGGGGATATGAGGCAGGTCCACCTTCAAAGAACGCAGCCTCATGGTGATACTAGATCATACACACAGATACTTACGAACTTTATGGTAAATGCTAGGACAGGGGTGGAAGAACAGAGGAGGCAGCTTGTCTAACTCAGTCAGGAGGCATCAGAGGAGGCTTCCTGGAGGAGGTGAGAGCTGAGCTGAGTTTTGAAGGGTGAGTAGGGCTTAACTAGTCAGAGAAGGAAGAAAGCCATTCCAGGGAGAAGGAAAGAATATTGTGACTTCAAGAAAGTGCACGTCGGGAGCTCAGTTTGGCTGATGTGGACAGGGCAGGAGGAGGGAGAGGAGGAGAGAGTGGTAATGATGAGATGGAAGAGATGGGCAGCAACTGATCCCAAAGAGCCTGTGAGACAGGCTAAGTGAGACTTCCAGTTAGGAAGCTGGGGGGCGGGGAGGCACCGCAAGGGCTGGGGGAGATGGGGGCAGGGGTTGTTTAGGCTCCTTACAGCAGCAGAGGAGGCACCGTGTGCTCGGCAGGGACCGCAGCCTGCCTTTGAGCTAGTGTGGCTCACTAAGGAGGGGGAGCTGGCGCTCCAGCATCTGCCTAGATGCAGAGCTTCCTCCAAGCAAGGCCACCTCGGTGGCGTCAGTGGGACCACAGGGCATGTATTTAGGGTGGGGGTCCAGAACTCCAAGCATAGCTGTGGATGGTTCTGCATCCTGAGGCAGACAAAGGCAGCTGTCTTGAAAACTCAATTTTATATCATATCAGAGTGAGCACACGCAATAGCCAAGATGTGCACACAACCTAAATGCCCATCAGTGGAGAAGTAGATAAAGAAAATGTGGCATATGTATACAGTGGAATAATATTCGGTCTTTAAAAAGAAGGGAATCCTGTCACACTGAGGACATTACACTAAGTGAAATAAGCTAGTCACAGGACAAATGCCACTTGATTCCACTTACACGAGGTATCTGTAATGGTCAGACTTACAGCATCAGAGAGTAGAATGGTGGTTGCCGGGGCTACGGGTAGAGGGAACTGGGGAGCTACTAATCAAGCCAGAGGATCTGCTGTGTGACCTTGTACTTATAGGTAATGGTACTACACTACACACCTAAAAATTTGTTAACAGGGTAGAGCTCTTGTTTAGTGTTCTTACCAAAATAAAATAAAATTTATAAAAAGAAAGAAAAGAAAAGAAAAGAAAAAAAGAAGTGAGTGCCAAGGTTGCCACTCTTGGAGACTGCTTCTCAGGGCGTTTGCACTAGCACCTCATGGTCCTGTGAGCTCGGAGGCTGGTTTCTAGCTGTGGCTCCCTTTCTGCTTCCCTGTGGGTCGGGGCCCAGCACGTTCAGGAGGAGCACAGCATGAAGTCTGAGAGGGATGGAGGCAGGGGCTGAAAGGCCACAGAGGGAGCTGCTGTAGGCGGCTCGGTGTCTAAGACAGAGAGGGCTGCATCAGGGTCTCCAAGGAGAGGGGAGGGGTGACTTTTGAAAAGGCACATTCAGTATTATATGCCTGTAGGTTATTTGTGTTTAGAATATGAAAAAATACCTGCTGTTTCATGCAGAAACAGGCATGAGATATTTATGTTTATTAAAAGAGAGGGAAAAAGAAAAAAGGAAGGATCATGCACTGAAAATTGCCAGGTGTGGATGCTTCCCACCCACAGTGCCCTGAAGACCGCTGGCTCTGCCCAGCAGCCCAGGCATCCCCCTGAGATCCTGCCTCAGTCCTAAGGAGGCTTCACGCTCCTCCCTGGTTGCTTTTACGGGGGCTGCAGCTCTTGAGCACTACACACACACACACACACACACACACACACACACACACACACAGACTCGGCTGCAGGCAGCGGGAGCACAGTCAGCCCCGCTGTTGGGGAAGTTAGGATGGTGCCTTACCTTCAAATCACAGGCTGAAGGGATTTTTACAGACAATAAAAGCTAGGAAATTTATAATATTTTTAATACCAGTGTGTCCTCGGGGAAGGGGCTCTTTTTTTTTTTTAAACCTTCTATTTTAGGTGTAATTTAGAGTTGAGAGAAGTTTTTAAAAAATATTCTTTTCAAACATGTTTTTCATTTTAAGCTCATATCAGTTTGACCATACTTGGTTTTGATGGGAATGAAAGGTTTGAGTTGCTTTTGGTGGTTACATTACCTGGAGGCTGGACTTTTAATCAAGAGACAGATAAGACAATCCAAGAAATAGTTTAGAAATCAGGGAAGGGGCTGGGGCGAAGTGGGAAGAAGGAGAGAGAGAGAAACAGTTATCCAGGGAGGGAGCTGGTCAGGGGCACCAGTTTTGCTGGGTTTAAAGCCCTCCCAGCTCTTCCCAGGATACTGGCATAAGCCCCAGCTCTTACGGGAGCTGGCCCGGGAGCTGGCCCCTCGCCCTCCTCGCTCATTCCTTCCTTCCCACCGTTATACCCCAAGCATTGGTCCTCCTGGGTTCCAGGTCCTCAAACAGGTCAAGCTCTCATCTGTCCCAGGACCTCCGTGCCAGCCACTCCTTCAGTCTAGAGTTTGATTCCCCATCTATCTTCCCATGACCAGCCCTGCTTGTTCATTTAAATGTCACTTCTCAGACACCGCCCAATCTAGAGGAGATGCCCATTCACCCTCTGCCTCAGCACCCCTTTTGGACTGCACTATCTGATATTTTGCTGGCTTGTTTATGTATTGTCTGTCTCCCCTCAACCAGTGAGAGTTTAAGTTCTATGAGAGAGGAAGCACTTCTGTCTTCTTCCCTGCTGTATTCCTAGAACTTAGAATAGTGCCTGGCACATAGTAGGTGCTCAGTAACGTGTTAAATAAATAAACAGCTAGAAGGCTGGATGGACAGATGGGTGGATCCCTGTCTGACACAGAGAGGAATATCTTGATAAGGCGTCTTTCTGACACACACCAGAGGCTCTACTCATTCTACCCACGACTGCAAGTCTAAGTAGCAGGTGGATCCAGCCACCAACTTTAGGTGCTTCTTTGTAACCAGGGCCCTGTGGCACCCTGGCTGGGCCCTCAGGAACTTGGGGTGCTGTGCGTGGACAGACCCTGGCTGGTCGCCCCTCTCAAATGAGGGAGGAGCAGAGACACCGGGCAGCTGGAGATTGGGTAGCATGTCTGAAACAGGGCTGATGAGGAGAATTAGGAAATCCAGGCTTCCTGGGTTTTGGCCTTGGCTTTGGAATTCAGGCAGAGTTGGGGTTGCAAGCATGAGGTTAAGAGAGCCACATCCCATCCCTCCGGTATGCTCTCAGGGTCTGGCAATTAAAGCCGGACATCAGCTGAGGCCAGTGGGAAACAGTCCCACTTGGGGACAGTGGGGGAAAGGGACAGGGAAATGTTTGGGCAGTGCAGAAAAGAAGGTGTCTCTCCCCCCAGTCTGCCACCTGTCAGGCATGGGTATTTTGGGTTTGCACCTCATGTCTCACCCCTGCCCTCCAGTACAAGTTCCATGCTGGGTTCTGGGGACATCTGAGGAAAAGGGCACAGTCCCTGGCCTGGAGGAGAGATATAGAACCACGTGACCACACTGCAAAGTCAACATGATAGTAGAGGCTGATAAAGTGTTGCAGGGACTAGGGGAGGCAGGGTGGGTGAGGGCAGGCTTTACATAGGAGGTGACACTTCTCCTACAGATGGGAAAACGTCCCAACCTGGATGGACCAGGGGTAAGCGCATCCAGCAGAGGGGCCCACACGGGTAGTGAGGTGTGGACAAGGCAGGGTGTGTGGAGGGACTTGCAAGAAGCAGTGTGGGTTAAGGTGGGGAGGCAGGCTGGGGGCAGGCAGGAGATGAGGCTGCAGAGCCGGGCAGAGCCCAGGTGGCGCTGGGCCTCCTGAGTCCTGCCAGGCCTGCACTTCTGAAGAATCATCCTGATGGCGCTGTGGAAGCGGGATTGGAGGGAGCAAGATGGAGCAGGAAGGTTACAGCAATTGTCAGCGTGACAGGTGATGACAGCGTGAGCTGTGGGGAAGGGGTGATTTGCTGTTCTGTAATGAAATCAATGGGATTTCAAGACTTGTTAGCAGCAGGGAGTAGAAGAGAGGGAGGCATCTACTCTGTTTTTTGGCCTTCTAGCCTGATTTGGTGGCAAAAAGCAGTGCTGTCCAGATCTAAAAACAGGCAAAGTAGAATGGATGTCCATGGAAGATCTATAGCAGATGCACAGGAAGGGGCACCCTGCAAGTATCATTGGGTGGTGGCCATTCTTAATGCACGTTTGTTGTCTGAGTGAGTTATCCCCTTGGTCCCTCCTGTCAGGGCTCCAGGGCACAGTGCTCCCTCTTAGATCAGCCTTCCCATGGCATTCATGAGCGTTTGTCACTCCCAAAGGAAGATTTCTGAGATCCCAGCTGGCAGAGTCTTCCAGAGCAGGGAAACCCTCTCCTGGCTCCACCCTGCCCTAGGGAAAGTCAACTTTGAGGGGAGGTGGGATGGGCTGTGTGAGCCTCTTGGCCCTTCCCGTGGTCCCCCAAAGAAAGACCATCTGTGCTGTGGCTTCACCCTTCCTGCCCAGTGCGGTTGCCCATCGATGGCTTTGCAAGGAAGAGGCTGGAATGTGGCTGAGTTGGTATTTCCCAGCCCCACCCGCACAGCTGGTGGGGCCTGGACCCGGCTCCAGATGGGGCTCAGTTGGTCTGCTTGGCTTGGCTGGTGCCTCCAGGCCGTCCCGCTTTACCTTCTCTAAAACTGCTGAGGACAGCAGAACCAGGCCCCAGATCTTGGCCGGAGCAGGTTTCCCTGTGGTAAACGGGGCTGGCTCTCCAGCTATGCGTTGCAGCCAAGGCCTGGCAGGGCTGAGGCTGCAGAAACAAAACTGAAAGTGCTGCAGGAGGAGGGTGGCCTGTGCCACCTCTAAAATTGGGAGAAGACTTAGTGGGGCCAGTTCAGGGAGGGACCTGGCTCTCGTGGGTTTCCTCATCCCTAGAGGTGAGAGGCAATAGGACAGCCACTAAGACAGCCCAGAGACAGGGCAGACACCAGTGTTGTATGGAACCACGGTCTTCTGAAACCTGGAATTTGGTACCACTTGGGCGTGTCTTTCTACACCATGTCCAAGGAAACTTGGATATTCTACCTTTTAGCAGAAGTAGAACTTCTGCCATGGAGAGCTCTGGCTCTAAGAGCTCTAAGCTCCCTCTAGTTTAGGGTCCCCAGCCCTTGCCTGGTGAGCAGCGTTGAATCTGGCAGTCCTGACGTCTCCCATGGGATAAATATGTGCATGTGTGGGACAGACTGGGTGCTGGAGGAGAAGGTGCAAGAGCTAGAGGGACCAGTGGGTGTGGCTTTGTGGTCAGGATATAAACGGTAAGAAGTTACGATGAAAAGGAATCTAGCAGACTGCTTGAGAGAGTCCCTGAAACCCAGGAGGAGGCTTTCCTGCCCCATGCCCACCCAGCACTGCCCTGGGAAAGATGTCAGCAGAGGCCTCTGGTGTCTTCTTCTAGACACACATCCTGCTGGGTTGGCTGTGCTAGGACTTCTGCTGGGTCTCAGCCTCAACCAGAGTTGGTGCAAAGCATGAGAAGTGAGTGCCCTATTGCCAAGCCAGAAACTCGATTTACAGAGTTTTTAATCCGATGCCTTCAGTAGTTTTCTTTTTTCTACTTTGTTTTGTTGGAAATATGGAAACCACCCCAAACCCCTCCCATCCACTATCTTTTGTCTCACTCCTTCATCTAGAAGCATCATGCTTAAATATTCTTCTGGGGCTATGGCTAGAGTCTTCTAGAACAACGGTTCTTTACCTGAGTCCCTGGACTTTGAATGGGCTTTAGGAAGTCCATTAGTCCCCTAAAATCTGCAGCCTTCTGTGTGTATGTGCATTTTCTATAGAGAGGGCCTGTTGCTTTGTTTAGGTTCTCAGGCAGGTCCGCAGGGGAGAATGTGTGGATCACGTATGGCTTACTCAGGTGAATTAGGTCCAGCCAATATGTCTTCAGCACCTGTCTTGTACAAAGCTAAGAAGTTCTTGCTACAAAAGCACTTGGAGTTTGGCCTGGCCAAGGTGTTGAGTTCCAAAGTGTGACCACAGTGCTCCGCAGCTTTGCAGGCAGAGCTGGGCTGTGTTACTTGTGTGTCGGGGGGCCTATTCTGGAGGTCAAAGGAGTTGAGAAGCAGAGTCTCCAGCTAGCTGGGAAGGAGGGAGGATGGGGGCAGGACCCTCCAGCCCACGGAGCAGGCTGTGGATTGTGGCAGTGTTACAGGGAGCCCAGAGGCGCTGTGTGGAGGGGCTCGGAGGACTCCTCCCAAGGAAGCGAGCGCTGCGCATCTCAGCCTGGAGCTCACATGGGAATTGGGCACAGGCGTGGGGGGGTGGCGTGGAGAGGGGAGCCCAGCAGTTGGAAATCATGGGTGCTCTGTGCTCTGAGTTCCTCATGGGGGTGAGGAGAGCAGGAACATGGTTCTTCTGACATGGAGACAGCAGGATGAGAGAATCAGCATAGAGGGAGGGACAGGGACGGAGCCAGATGATGATCACTCTCTGGCATGGAAGGAAACTCAGAGGTTGTAAAGTCGGGAAGAAGAACTGCTTCTTGCTGCAAAATAGCCCAAAGGAAGGTGGGGGAAGCTCTATCAATGGAGTTGCTGAAAGCTGGACAGGCGGGAGCCCCAGGAACACATGTTGGAGGGAGCGAGCCTCCCCTGGCAGCGCCTCTGGGTGGGATGACCTCATCCCTTCCCGTCTCTGCGACTGAGGCTTTATTATTCCAGCCTCTAGGTAGACATTACGCTATGCGGAGCCTAAAGGTTAGAGGAAGAGCTGGAGAGCCTTGGGGCTGCCATGGCTCCCTGGCCGGAGGGGCTGAGAGGGAAGGTCCCTGTAGGCCTCCCCCAAGCCTGGGTCAGAGCCCCTGGTGGGAGAGCGAAGTGCCTTCTTCAGGTTCCTCCGTCTCTGTGTCCTCCCTGGTGTTTAGGAAAAGGCAGGGGCGGGCAGGGCGCTCCCTGTCCTACACCATGAGCATCGCGAGGAGAATTTTCTGCTTGCCCACTCGGTATGCGCCACAGAGTCGGTCTGGAGAGCCTTGCGAGTGAGTGTTGCTGGTACACAGAGGGCGATTGAAACCACCAAAGCACCGTGTACACTGGCAACGGCAAAATCTGAGCTCCGCAGTGAATACCTTCATGCCGTTTCAAAGACCTCCTGAGCTTGATTTCCATGACAGACTAAGCAGATTTCCAAAGAATTAGAGGCAGTTGGCAGCTCTGCACGGCTCCCTCACACCTTCCGCCAGGTACTGCCTGAGTCAGACCTGTCGGGATGAGGCCCCACTGGCACATCCGCTAATTGCGCCCTCCTGGAGTCAGTCCAGGATGCTCAGGGGAACTGCCCCAGACAGAAATCCATCTAATTAGGAGTGGGCATATTACAGGGATGACTGGCTTTTTTTTTGATAAGGAAACTTCTTTTCCCCTGAACTTTGAGGTCACTTGGGGAGTGGGAAGGGGAGAGAGTTTGCTGGCTTGTTCACAGGGGAGAGGTCAGAGATGGTCTCTTCCTTCTGGAAAATTTGACAAACCCCAGAGAAGAGAGGGTGGCATTGGCGAGTGCCTTGAATGTTTTCTTACCACGTATAGCTTCAGAATATGCTGGAAGGCCCTGGAACCCCAGGATTTGAATGTGTGGGACTCCTAACCTCAACCTTATTCTCCTTCCTAAGGGGAGGTTGCCCAGGAATTTGAACACAAGGGCCTAGACCACATTCACTCTGTGCCAAGCCCTGGGAACCCCTGGGGCTCTGTTCTTCTGGTCAGAGACCCCATTCAGTCCCTCTGGAATAAACCCATCATTGGCTTTAAGAATTGTAAATATTAGTTATCACCCTGATTCCTTTTTGGGAAAAGATAGGCTATAAATAAGTAAATAAAATGGGTGAACAGGACATTTCATACAGTTACGCATGTAGACGTCGGTCTGGTAACTTCATGGTTACCACAGTGTGTGGGCTGTTGGACGTGGTCGTGGCTGCACGCCTGGACACCAGGAAGTGTTCTTGATTACTCTAGTCCAGTGTTTCTCAGCAGAACCACCTGGGGGTGTTGGTTCACGTGTGGTGTTTTCTGGGCCCACCCCAGACCTCCTGACTGAAAACCTCGGGCTGGAAAGACTCATGCCTAGCAGGTCTGGGATTTGCCAGGTCTGGAACTTCTGTCTGCGTCTGTCCCAGTCGCCTTGTTCTCTCAACTCCCACTGCACTTGGCGCCCGGCAGCGAGGGAGCGCGGGAACTTCGTGCTTCACAAACTGCCTGCCCTCACAGTTGAGGCTCTGCCTCACAGAGATGGTGTGCATCTCGGGGCACCCCTTCCAGGGCACCCCTTCCCATGGCCATGCCATGTCCACCCGAGGGTGCACACGTGTATGGGAAGAGCAGCTCGTGCACAGTGAGCAGTTTAGATTCCAGGTGTGGTTTACTCAGGTGAATTAGATTGAGCCAGTTTGTCTCAAGCACCCATCCTGTGCAAGAACATTTCTGGCTGTGGTAGAGGGTGAGGCATGCTCATGTAATAAGATCATCCACTTGGGGAGCCCTGAGAAAAGGATTGTCCAATCTTGAGATCCAAGTTGGAGAGGATGGTACGATGCTGCCGCAGGCTGACCTCCCTGGGTGGACTTTGGCTTGGGGGAGCTGTTCCTACCTGGCTGCCAGCAGCCCAGCACGAGTGCCCTGGCATCTGACCATCTGGGGAGATTGGCGGTGGCGCGGGATCTCGAGCAGGGCACCTGAGGGAGTTTTATGGGCTGATGGTTTCTGTAAGATCCTGAGCAATGTCATGTGGGGTGGGGGTGTTTGTCCATGGCCCAGGTTCTCAGAGCCAGACCCCAGCCACACCCTGGAGGAGCGAGTGGTGCACTGGTACTTCAGCCAGCTGGACAGCAACAGCAGCAATGACATTAACAAGCGGGAGATGAAGCCCTTCAAGCGCTACGTGAAGAAGAAAGCCAAGCCCAAGAAATGCGCCCGGCGTTTCACCGACTACTGTGACCTGAACAAGGACAAGGTCATTTCACTGCCCGAGCTGAAGGGCTGCCTGGGTGTTAGCAAAGAAGGTGAGTGCCGTCCCCTGTACTCCAGGCCTTTCGTTACTTGCCCTACCCAGGCACAGGGGCCAAGGGCTCTCCCGATAAATGAGATCCCAGGTGCTCATTTATGCAACTGCTGTTTACTGGAGTGTTCTGGGCTTCATGCTGGATGCCTGATACAGTGGTGGCATTGACTGGTAAGGTCCCTGTCCTTGCACAGGAGACAGATAGTAAATAAGCATGCACATACACTGTGATAAGTGCTGTGAGTGTTGGTTAGGGTAGGCCAGGCTACAGTAACAAGTGGACCCATACGTCATGGCTCAATACAGTAGACATTTTTTGTCTTGCCCATGCAATAGTGCAGCATGGTTCCAGGTTGTGAGAGAGAGAGAGAGAGAGAGAGAGAGAGAGAGAGAGTGCGTGTGTGTGTGTGTGTGTGTAGGGGAAGGAGTAGGAGCGAGGGTTGCTCCATGCAGACGCTCTGGGATCCAGGCCGAGCGACTCTGCCATCTTCATCATGTGGCTTCCGGGGTTACCCCGGGGGTCATCTCCATTGCCAGTCAACCAGATGGAGCACACATGAAGCAGTGCAGTGAGCGAGTTTTATGGGCCGGTCCTGGAAATGACACACATCCCTTCTCAGATTTCACTGGCTGGGAGTCAGTCACTTGACCACACCCAGCAGCAGGGAGGCTGGGAACCCAGGAAGTGAGGGGAGCATGGCTTTTGGGGAACACTTAATAATCTCTGTCACAGTAGGACAAGCACAGATTATGTAGGAACATATGTAGGGGCACCTAAGACACTAATGGGCAGACAGCCTCGGAAACCTGTGTGCAGGGAGTGAGGCCTCAACCAGGGCTCAGCAAACCGTGGCCTGCGTGCCCAGTCTAGTCTGTGGCCTGTGTTTGCATGACCTGTGAGCTGATCATGGTTTTGACATTTTTAAAGGGCTGTAATTTTTTTTTAAAGAAGAATATACAACAGGGACTGTACATGGCCCCCAAAGCCTAAAATATTTCCTGTCTAGTCTTTTACAGATACATTTTCCAACCCGTGTTCTATACCAACACCTGAGGCACGAGTAGGAGATAGCCAAGTAGAGAGGCCAGGGAAGGGGAGAGTATTTCAAGATGAGTGAAGCTCTGGTGGTGCAAACAGAGTTTTCCAGGAACCGAAGGATGTCTGTTGTGTGATGAATGCATATTTTAAGGTGGCGTGAAGGTGGCACGTGACAAGAAGCAAGGTGAGGTTGGAGAGATTTTTAGTCCCAGTGAAAGAGTTTAGACTTTATAAGGGCAGCTGAAAGCTGTTGACGGGGCTCAGTCAGAGAAATGATGAGATGAGTTTTGCCTGAAGAGTTATTCTGGCTGCAGGGTGGGAAATGGATTAGAGATGAGTGGAGCAGAATCACCCACTAGGAGGCGTGGCATTGTCCAAGCAGGAGGTGGTGGAGGGTGGTGATGAAAAGCACAGCGGGTGGGAGGATGAAGAGAAATGAGTGGGCTCGTGGCTGAGTGGGTTTAGGGGCAGGTTGGTCTGGGCAGCTGGAGGGAAGAGAGGGTAGGGTGTAGGGGCATAGGGAAGACAAGTACAGTTTGGACATGTCGAGTGGATGCACCCGAAGGATGAGCGGGTCTGTAGAGCAGGTGAAGGGTCTGGGCTGAAGATACAGATTTGGGTGATGCTGACTTTTGAGCATCACTCAATAAGTTTTGGATTTTGGAGCATTTCAGATTTCAGATTTTCAGATTTGGGATAGTCAACCTGTACAGGTTACTCAAGCATTCTATTTCAGTTTCTTCATCTGTAAAGTGGGAATAATGATAGCGTCTACTCACAGGGCTACTGTGCTGATTAAGTAGGACAGTGAGTGAAAGCATTTATCATAGTGCCCAAGACACTGAGAAAACTCAGTGGAGGTTTAGTATTGCTATTTTTCTTCATAAGACTCTTGCTTCTCTCAATAGCACTTATTACACTGTATTGCAATTTACTTTTCTGATTCCCCCTTGAAGCCATGGACGCTGTCTTCTCAATTCCCAACTTCTAGCCCAGTACATGGTAGCAGTTCCTTAAGTCCTTGTCGAATGAGTGAATGAGTGAAGGAATGAGTGGATGAGGAGGTGCCCTTTGTGGCACCATCATGGTCTGACACACTTGGAATCTGCTCATTTGGCAGAGCGCAGGCAGATGGAAAGAGACCATGCAGTGTTAGTGTCAGACCCCAGGCCTGCCAGGAGCACTACCAGGAGCACTCTCACGCTGAGTGGAGTTGGTCTGTACTGACCCTGCCCTCGGTCCCCTTTCCATGCTGGTAGTTCTGGTCTGCACACTACACAGAATCCGGGGGAAGACTGAGTGTGGTGACCTCCTGCCCAGAGAGCCCAGGGAGCTCTCCTAGTTTTCCTCTAAAGCCTTTCCAGACACCAGGTGTCTGCCACTTCCGGCCGATGCGCAGGAGCTGAGGGAAGCATCGGAGAAAACTGTGAATCGTAATGCGATGTTAGGGAGCACTGGTCAGCCTAACGTTCCTCCACCCAGGCTCAGCTAGGGACAGGGTCTATCTTAATTATCTTCACGGCTTTGCCCACAGAAGCCTCTAGAGTGCTTTGGAGTGCAACTGTCATGCTTCTTGGCTCCATACACCCTGCCGACCCTCCCATCCCAAAGGTGGGACTAGGGAGACCACAGAGCTCCGGGACTGCTCTTGACTTCCGGACAGCTGCCTGGCTGGAAGTCTGGCAGGAGTGCTGTGTCTGCGCATGCATCTGGGTGTCTGTGGCATGTCTCTGCATGTGTCTGTATATGCACATCTGCGTGTGTCTCTGTAAGTGTGCCTGAGTGTGCTCGTGTGCATATCTGTACATATGTGTGCATGCATTGTGCCCATGTCTGTGTACATATCTGTGTGTGTCTCTGTATATGCACATCTGTGCATGTCTCAGCATGCTTGAGTGTGCACCTGTGTGCATGTTTGTGTGTGTGCATGCATGGTCTGTGTATATGCACATGTGTGCATGTCTGTCCATGTCTTTAAGCATGCCCGTGTGTACATATGCATGTCTGCACCTATGTGCACATGTGTCTGTGCACATGTGTATATGTGCGCGTGATGGAGAGAGGAGAGTCAAGTGTGGAGAAAGGAAGAGGGCACATAGGATTGACTGACAGGGTAGGATGACGGAGTCTATGTAGACTAAAGGCCTGCGGGGAAATGGAGCAGGATCATTCTCTCTCCACTCTCCATCTCCACGCACACTGCGGATGCACTGCCCCAGACCTGTGTACCTTAGAGCCAGAAGGCTCCTTAGGCCCTTAGTCCTTTTTGCAGTTGAGGAGTCTAGACTAGCCTGGAGAGGAGCAGATTTTGCTCAAGGTTACACGTGAGGCAGCACCATTGCTGGCGCTTGGCTCATCCTCGGGTTTCCTAGGCCAGGCTGCCGTCCCTCCATGAGTGTTCGAAGAAGTCACTTTGTGTGAGCAGGCCAGCCTTGCTTGCCTAGGAAGCCAAGGGAAGTGGCAGAGCAGCCCCAGCCTGGGGCAGCGTGAGCAGGGAGAGAGGCTGCTGGGGGCAGGGTGCCGCCAGCATGCTGAGCGGGGAAGCCCACGGTGTCTAGGCAGACGATGTCTGCAGCAGGACAGACCGCCGTTGAGAGGCCTAGGAATGGTGAGGGGAACCACAATCTAGGTGCAGGTGCGGCTGGAGGTGAGAGTGGAGCTCCTGATGTCAGACAGCCCCAGCTTTTAGTCCCAGCTCAGCCATCTCCGGCAATACCTAAACTCTCTCAGCCTCAGTTTCCTCATTTGCAAACTGGGGATGATAGTGTGTACTTCATAGATTCGGTGTGAGAGTTTAACAAGATAACACATGTGAAGAACTTAGCATGGTCCCTGGTAAGTAGTAAAGGCACAAAAGAGATTAGTAGCGGTGGTGGGACACAGCTGGGGCTGGAGACATCACGTCACTGGCAGCCCGCTGTGTCCCTCTGCTCTGGGGGAGGCAGAAACACCACCTGGGTGAATGGTGTGTAGCTGCCCCAGAGGACGGCGCCAACGTTGGTCATCCGGTATCACGCGGTGCCCTCTGGTGGTCTGAGAGGGGCTTGCACACTCGGTGGGGGCAGAAGCGGGGTCAGGGAGGATTTGGAGCTTTGGGATGAATATAGTTTGGGGACTGAGGGATTGAGTTTTTGGAAATGTCACATGAACACAGATATTTTTACCAACCAGACTCCTCACTGGGGAGCTGAATTCTCTGCACAGCATGAAAAGACCAGACATTCTGAGAGCTGGGACCTCTTTTATAACTGGCCTTTCACAATTTATAAAGCGCCTTCATTGGGATTATTGTCACCATCCTCTCAGACAGGCAGGGTGCGACTGCTGCCTCCAGTTTTCAGAAATGCCAGCTCTTCCTTTAGATTGTCTGGGGATGCCACCTGCCCCGGGGTCAGGCTGTTTCTCTCCCCTGGGCTCCCTGGTGGTCTAGAGCGTGGTCCTGCAGGCAGAGAGCCAGGTCTGGATTCGCTTCACCGCACGAAAGCTCTGCCTTCCTGGGTAGGTTATTCGACATCACCGAGCCTCAGTCTCATCATCAGAAAGTGGGGATAATTTTGTCACTATCATAAAAAGTTGCTCTGAGGATTAAGTGACAGGACTTAGGTAAAGGACTGGCACGGGAAGCCTCTTGAAAAGAGAGCTGGTTGCTGCTGATTGTACGTGTCGCTCCTGTCTCAGCTTGGTGGCAGGACTGCTGTGGGTCTCTCTCTAGATCCTTCTGTTCAGCACGGAGAGAAGCAGCTGCCGGAGGGAGCAGAGGAAAGGTGGGATTTGGAGCCGGTAGCCTGGCTCTGCCACTCCGCACCTGCCTGCCTTGGGCCTGTCACTCTCTGACTTTGTGTCCTTCTCAGGTCTTAAGGAATGTTAGCATAACCTGGGGGGAGGGGGAATGACACTGAGCTGTGGGTCATGTGACCAACAGGTGGGCTTGGCTTCCGCAGCACTGTACGCTCCGCAAAGGCCTTCTGCTGCTCCATGAAGGCGGTGGGTCCGCAGGCAATTCTGCGAAGGAAGCAGAGCGGAAGCAGCACGCCTGTGGTCCCAACACCCAGCCTACAGACCGACCCAGAGCTTTCAGTTGTGTGTGCTGTCATGTGGCCTGAAGGGGCCCAGCTCTTGCGCTTGCCTCCCAGCTCCCTGCTCCTCCCTCAGGAGAGCTGGGCCCTGCAGGAGCAGGCACGGCAGTCTCAGAACCGCTCAGCATCCTGTGGGCAGGAGTGGACCTGCGTAAGTCATCCATCTGCCTCGAGCCTCTGCTCCCAAGTGAAGGTGCTGGACTCAGTGGTGGCTAAGATTCCTTCCACCTCTGACATCCTGTAACTTGGAAAACCAAGACCCATGGAGGTCCTGCAGGTGTCCATCAGCACGAAAGGCCTTCTTATCAAATAGCTAAGGGGACGTCTAAGAGGCACCCAGCAGGGGCTTGACCTTATGAGAAAGAGACTCTGTTTAAAGGTGTTGGCCACTAAAGGGCTCACCTGGGCAGAACACGGCCACAGACACCCACAGAACAGGAAGCATGGCCACACAACTTCTGGCTCTTTCCCAAGTCCACTCTTCATTCCGGGGGTCAGAGGGGACAGGAACCCAGGTATAGGAGAAGCTCTGCCAATTCTCTGGGTCAAGGCCACCTGAGCATCACATGTTCCTGTCGCAGTTAGTAGCCTTGGCAGCTTCCCCCAGGGAAATCGAGTAGGCACAAACCCACTCAGTACGTTGCCTTGTTTCTGAGCTCCCCTGTCTCCTCCATGGCCCCCCGGTGAAGCTCTGTCATATAGCAGGAGTGAAGGGATTGGCCGGGTGACTTCAGCTCCCATTTTTAAGATTTTCGATGAGGATACAAGAGCAACATTGGGTTAGTGCTAAGAAATTCTGCTGTACTCACCAGTAAACAAATGTCTTCTGTCTCTGCCCCAGCCCCAGGTTAAAGGGCTGGCGTCTGAGAGTAGTGCGATTTGTGCAGGGCGCACGCCCCCGACCTGTGCTTACTAGCGAAGCTCGTCCTCTGGGATGCCACGCTTATTTCACTTGCTGTTGAGGTGCCTCATGGCGGCAAAGGACGGGCTGGTAAAGTGTGTTTATCTGCAAGTCTAGGCCACCTGCGCCCCACAGCTGACAGCAGGTGGAAAAGGCTGCTCTTGTGGGGAGATCGACATATATAGGTGGGTTTCTCATGGACCCAACTCTAACTTCTTGCTCTTGCACTCTCCTCCCTGTTCTCGATAGGGCGCCTCATCTAAGGAGCAGAAAGTCCAAGGGCAGGTGGAGAGTCCAGGGGAACAGGACGGACCGTCAGACACCTAACCCTCAGCGTCACCCACGGCCCAGCCACGTCCCGTGTAACAAGTGGTGCCCACCATGTTTGCACTTTTAATGACTCTTACTTGCGTGTTTTGTTTTTGGTTTCATTTTTAAACACCAGTATCTAATACCACAGTGGGAAAAGGAAAGGGAAGAAAGACTGGTTATTCTTTCTCTTATTGTAAGTTTTTGATCTGCTACTGACAACGTTTAGGTTTTTTTGGGAGGAGGGAGGGTGTCGTTGGGGCTGAGAAGAAAGAGATTTATATACTGTATATAAATATATTTGTAAATTGTATAGATCTTTTGTACAGGCATTGGTACTGCTGTCTGTTTATTCCTCCCCTCTCCCTGCTATGGGCTCTGGGCACTCTGGACACAGGGTCCAGCTTTCTAGAACCCAGGGCTGTATCCTCAGCCTACCTGGATTCTGTTTGGAGACTGACACCCGTGTGTATATAGAGGGGAGCCCTGCGATCGTATTGCAGACTCCATCAGTTCTTTTCTGGTGGGAGGAGTGTGCCACCTCATGCCATTTGTTGTCAAAGTTGACAAGTCACTTGGCCTTGTCCAGGGAGACTGGCTTGGGAGAGGCGAGGAGTCCAGATCTGTGAGTAGCAGCGCAGGCACCGACCTGGCCTGGCCAGAGTGTTCCTGCTGTCCTGACCTCTGGGGGCCCTGGGCCTCTGGGTGCACCAGCATCTTATTGACCTCCTGGGCAGATTATCCACAAAGGGTCTGTTTAGATCAGTTTAAACATTTCCATCCATGTTTAGCATCTATGCTGTATAAAGCATGGGGAGGAGGCAAAGAAGAAAAAGACACATAGCAGGGCTTTTTTTGTTGTTGTTGTTGTTAAGTAGATGTTTGATATCTAAGCAGTAGAGGAAAGAGGACAGACAGCCTGCACTGGGGGGTGCAGTGCCAACAGGACAGCTTGGAGGCTCCCGGAGACGTACCTGTCTCAGTGCCGGGCAGACGGTTTGACCTCACCTCTCCTGCATGGCTCACCGTTGTCCTCCGTGGGCAAGATGGGCCCGAGGGTGGGATGGGTCGGTCACCTTGTTGGTAACTCTACAGTTTGTTCTTTTTATTCTTGTCCAATGCTGAGGTTCTTTCTGTTCCCTTAAATTTTCTTCTGGGCTTCCAGCCTTTGGGCCAATTCTAGAAGTAAAACTGATCTTGGGTCTCCTACTGCTGCCTCCCCTAGAAGGGCAGGGGTACTACGCCAGCTATGGGGACACCCAGGCCCAGCTTTCCACTGGCATTTTGCTGCCCATCCTTTGGGTCAATGCACAGCTTCCTCTGCCCAGGTGATATGTCCACTCAGGCGACCTTCAGACAGAGCGGCAGTGACCCTTAGCGCCTCTTGCCCTGAGCAGCCGTGGTGGCAGCGAGGGAGGTCAGCTAGCCCTGCACTGGTGCCCTCATCTGATTGCTCTTGGAAACCTGGCCTCATCTCGTATTCTATCCCAGTATCCCCGCAAGTGCGTGCACCTTGGCAGGCTGTGCATCCCATTCTGGGGCTGGAAGGCACTGGCAGTGTAAGCACTGACTGTGGGAGGAACACGGCCCTGCAGGACATGATCTGATGGGGTCTTGGGCCAGGAGAAAGTCCTAGAGATTGTCTCAGAGATGACTGGCGGCTCCATCCCACACGGTAAGGTGGAAAGGAAGTCCTCTCCCGTTACCCCTGACCAGCAAACGCAGCATGGATGGACCTTGCAGGAGACCCCAGCCCCATTCTGGCCTAGAGGAGGCATGTACACATGGAGAAGGCGCCTGCTTGTAGAAGTCCAGAACCTTCTGTAGGCATCTTGTCTCTCGCACATATGTGTGGGCTGTGTTGTGTGGTTTTCCTTTGTGAGGGAGGGAGGGAAACTATTTGTAGCTTGTTTTATAAAAAATAAAAATGGGTAAACCTTGGCAGTTGTTGCCTCTTTCTTTGGGTGCCTTCCTCTGATGAAGTCTTCATTTCCTAGAAGGTTTAGTCCTTTTCCCTGTGCAATTAATGATGTAGCTGACAGGGCACCCAGCAGTGGCCACCAGGTGTACTCAATTTGTGTGAAGACCCTAGGTGTGCAAGCTGCACACTCTCTGTGATTCTTCCTCCTACCTCCACCCACACACCTCCATGGGGTGCCCCTCCCCCACCCCCTCCCTCTCAAACCGTTGCTGGAATGCAGGGAATGTTGCTGGCAGAGCTTTGGGGGCAGGACTGGGGGAAGCCCATTCCATGGCTGCAGGCTGGTGGGAGTGGGTGCACTGGCTCTAATCAAGATCACAAGACCCCAGGCTAGGATGCAGCTGTAGGTGGGGAGCAGACCCCCAGCAAGCTTCATGCAGTCTGTGCCCTGGTTTTGTTGGGTACATATTTTGGCTGGCCGCGAGACTGCTGGTCTGGTTTGCAGAGCTGGAGGATTTCAGGACGGGGACTGGCATTAGGGGTGGGGGCTCTAGATTTGCTTCAGTGTGACTGTCTCTTTCCCTTTTGCCCACTCTCTGCACACAGCTGTTCCTGGAAATGACCGCCTCAATCACCCATTTGAGAACGTCCAGATTGTTTTTGCCACGCTCTGTTCCCTTGTCCTTTGCAGGTGAACAGAAGGTAATTCCCCTTGCAAAACTCTCTTCCAAGCTTTTCTTTAGCTAAGCTTTCCTGGGAAAAGGTCTAAGCCCTTCAATGTGGTCACACGGGCCCCTTTCTCACAGCTTCAGAAGAAAGGACAGCCCCTTCATGGCACGCTCACCAAGTGCCAGACACTGTGCTTGCTGCCTCTACAGGCCCTGTCGTGTGCAATACTCATCCTGACCCAGTGACACAGGCATCTTTTTCCCTACTTCCCAAGTGTGGACTCAGACCCAAGAGTTTGCTGGGTGGGGGGTACCCAGCTGGGAAGGGCAGAGCAGGAGTCATTCACAGCTTGCCCACTCCCAGCTGCCTTCCTTGAGGGGCTAGAACAGCAGCCTTCTCTCTCTTGTCCAGCTTAGGGGTTTGCACTGAGCTGTGAGTGTATTTTTTCTTAGAGCAGTTAAGGGTTTTCTTAAAAGCCACTACTTTGCCGGGGCCTGTCACAGGCTTCAGGGATTTGGGGGAGAGAAATAAGGAAGGCATTTGCCCCTGCAGGACCTCACTGGGAGATTTGGGGTTGATGTGGCCTCCAGCAGAGAGACCCGGATGGTGTGGGAAAGAACAGGTCTGAGTGAGTCACACTCTACTGCTGGGCGAGCCTGCAGCCCCACCCTGCCTTCCTCCGCTTTGTGTGACAAGGAATAGGGCCACTACCTTGGTTCTGTGCCTGCCTACTCCTACAAATGCCTGCACTGGGTACGTGACGTAGGTGTCTCTTGTTGTTTCTTGTCAAATCTGGGTGGGGCACTCTGGCCGATTCCTTCTACTCTTCTGTGCCACCCCAACCAACACCTCATCCCTGCAGCCTCTCCCACCCCACCCCACCCCTTTTCCCTTTCACGGGGGGCACTCTACAAAAGCTCTTTTCCCTGTATCCTCCTTGTCAAAGCATTGACTCTTGCTAATGATAGATGACCGTGTCGTAGCACCCCAGACTAGGTCTGTCTGCAAGTCCAGGGCAACCTTGATTATTCACACACTTGATGGTCAAACGCACCGCGTCTCAGACGTGGTCTCTCCATGAGCTGATGGATAGACACACTGCTAAGCTACTCATAAGGTTCAGGAAAGTCGTGGTGACATACACCCCTCCCAACCTCAGCAGCTTAGAACATAAAGGTTTTTTCTCACTCCTGCAACACAGCCATTGCTTGTCACTTGGGGCGCTTCTCCACATTGTCCTCCCCCAGGGACCCTGGCCGAGGGAAACTCCATCCTCCATGATTGCGGAGGCAGAACAAAGGGAACGTGATAAATTACACCCTGGTTCCTAAAGCTTCTATCTGGAAGTGACATTTGTCATTTTGCGCACATTCCAATGACTAAAGCAAATCACATGGCCCTACCTAACTCAAAGGCGGCTGGCAAGTGCCCAGAAATAGAATCAGAAATATCTGGTGAACAACTCTGGTGACTGTCACAGCGTAGGTTATCTTTGTGCTTTCTTTTCCATCTTGATTAATAATTTTAAAGTTTGACATTGTCTATGGACGAAGAGACTTGCTTTTCCCAGTTTACGTGGTGTGTTTTATGTGCATTACCTTTGACAGGTCTGTCACACTATGACCAGTGGAGGGGAATGCACACCTTCCCTCCACTTGGAAGCCATCCCTTAGATAGCTGAGGCCCTGCAGCACCTCTGCTGTCTCCACAGTGCTGGAGACTTGGAGACGGAAGGGGAGGCCCAGGTAGCTCTGGGGAAAGTGGTTGGTTGAGGAACCTCAGCGCCCTGAGGTATACACGTGAAACTTCATGTTTCCTCTGAAGTCATCGCTCTCAGCTGTCTCTTGCTGCATCCCCCCGGGTAGTGAATCCTTTAACGACAATACAGGCAGTTCTCATAGCTTCCTGGTCTCTTCAGTTACTTACAAGCTCAGTTCTGTCCAATTACAGAACTTCGATGTCCAGTTTAGTTTAAATCCTTCTCCCCTCCCTGCCCTGGCACACTATTGTGCTGGTCCCCTGACTGCGTGGAGGGGAACAGTGGGGCCATGTTTGGGATCTGAGACATTCCTCCTCCACTTCATCCTAACCCGGCAATTCTGAGTTGATAAAGAGAAGGGAGAGGAAAGTGATGACGGTCTCTAGTGATGGCAGACAACAGCTGTAGCCCTGTGTGCTCATTGTGGCAGCTTCTCAAATTAACACTGGCCTTCCCACTACGTGGTAGGTGCCCAAGTGCTGGCCCTCATATGGGGCACATGTCCGGTCCCAGGCCCTTGATGTGGGCAGTGTAGCCCTAGCTTGACCTCCTCCACACTGCCCATGCCAGTATATACTAATAGATCCCTTTCCACTGTGTTCTAAGGCCCCTGTCTTTGGTCCTGCACCTATAATGTGGCTATGGTTGGCTCCCTTTTGTGGTGTCTATTCACCCATGGGAAACCCACATACCCTGGCCACACCACGTGGGGAGGGTGCAGGCTGACCCTCACCTGCCTCCTCTCCTGGTCCTGCATCCTTCTCCACTTTCCTTCTCACTCGCTTCAGTAGGTGGAGGAGGCTGATTAGTGTGTCTGCTGCATCGCACGTGTCCAGCTCAGAAGCGAGATGCCAGGCTTGCAGCCAACCTGAATCCTTAGGAACAATTCTTTCAGAGCATCCCCATGTTTTTGGCTTCAAGTGGGAGGAGAGGAAGCAATCTAGTGATTCTTGACACTCTCTCTCCTTTCTCTTCCAAGTCTTCTTTCATAGATTGGGATGAAGAGAGGGTGGCTAGTTGCGGAGCTAATTCAATATCATATTAGTTATCCTTGGGCAGAGTGTCAGATCCCAAATGTTCTTTAGGATATGGGATGCTCAGCATCTCTATATGCTTAGTTTGGGGCCTTAATCACCAATTCTGGGGAAACAAAATGTCTCCCCCCTCAAAGTCCTATTCTGGTGGATGTAGAGATAGTTGTGGGGAAGTTGATCCCAGAGAGATCTTCCACCCCAGCATGGAGGATGATGGAGTCCCCCGTGTCCTGAGCACACAGAACCCCAGAAGCTCCAACCCCAGGCCCAGAAACCTCCAGGCTCCAGCCATCACAGAACCCTAATGGGTCTGCTCTAGACAACTCTGTCCCTGGAGGCCCCAGACTCCCATCCCCTCCAGGGCCAGATGGGACCTCTGGGGACCCACTGATCCCTGCTGCTCACACAGGCCCCTACGCTGTGTAAATCCCCGCAACTGGCCTGTTTCTGCCATGATCAAACCCCTTGCAATGCTGGCACAGTGGAGGAGTTGGGTCTTTTTAAGGGAAGGACTTTTAGAGATGGCATGTGACTGCACATGGAATCTCCAGTCTTTCCCACTACCCCCCCCACCACCAGGGTTTAGCAATTCTTCCCACAGCACACCTCCTCCCGCCCAGGATGAGAACTCTGCTTTGTGAAGGGTCACTCTTGACATCCAGGTAGGAGCCATTCTGGGCTGAGCTGACCCCAGGATGTTTGTTATGACTCCCTTGAATGTAGGTCCCTTCAAAATCCTTGACTGGATGTGAAATGGGGTTGGTAGAGACTGACCCAGGACCCCGGAGAGCCTGAAAACTGGAGCATGACTACTGGCTTTGTAGCCTTCTCCTTGGGGAGGGTGGGGGGAGTCAGGAGATGGGGAGAAGGACACAGGGCTGCAGCAAGAGCCCACATGAGGTGAGAGAGTAGGGTCTGCCTGGAGTCAGCACCCTGGTTTTGTTATTGTCCCTGGTGTCTCAGAAAGAGTCCTGGATCTCGAGTCAGAAGGTCAGTTTCTCATCCTGGTTCAGCCATTGAACCACCTTTGACCTTGGGTATCCCTTCACCTTCCATAGATGTGGATTATTTCTGTCCTGGCCCTTCCTTCCACTGCACATGGGGTCAGCAGGTCTTGCATGAAGGGGATTGGTATGTTTCTGGGGAAGAGGGACACACAGTGGGAGGGGGTCCAGACACTCTGAGCATCAACACAGTGAAAGGGGCAAGTGCAGAGTGGGGAGAATGCAGGAGCCATGCCTCTAGGGTGAGAAAGCCTCCTTTGAGGGAATGGATCTACATTATAAGGGCTGTGCTTAGCGGTGTAGGAAGGAAAAAATGAGATGAGTATGGTTAGAGAGGAAATAAGATGCAGATGGAGCAAGAGGTAAGGAGATATGTAGATGGAAGGAGAAGCGAGGCAAGAAGTAATGAGAGGAGTGGCAGAGAGAGCCTGGGGAAGGGTCATCTTGGGTGAAGAAAAGTCAGGACAGGCTGGAGGGGATGGACGTGAGAGAGAGGGGCAGGTGAGAGGGAGGTGCACGGTGGGTGGGGGTCGAGGAAGAGGGCTGAGGAGGAGTAAGATGCCTCAAATTGGAGAAACACACTAGAAATAGGCTGATGGGCTCTGATAGGCCGTTGGTGTTGGAGGCTTTCATATTTGTAACTAGAAAGGTCTGCAGGGGAGCATGTGGGCTATTTTCAGTTAAGAAAAGATGCTCAGGTGAACAGCGATTACACTTGAAGTTTGCTGTGCTGATCCAATCTCAGGCTCCAGCCCAGGCCTCTGCTGAGTCCAGGCTCCCGGACACTTTCACCTGGTGTCCCCCAAGCCCTGCAAACCCAATATGCCTAAAACTGAACTCATCGTCTCCACCCCTTCCCAGTGCTTGGAGGAACCCCAGAGCCCTTCTTGCCTCCTCCGTCCCTCCTTCCCTGTCCATTCAGTGGGTCACCATGTCCTACAAATTCTCTCTCCTTATTTTTCACCCTCCACCTTCTCCTCCCCATCCCCATTGCTACCCCTCTGCTCACTTCCGGCAGTAACCCATGGCTGCAAAATGGCCTCCAGTTTCCACCCAATCCACTTCCTGCCTGAACCACCCTCCACGAGGCGCATCAGATCAGGTTACTCTCCTGCTTAAAGTCCTCAGTGGCTCTGAATAGCTGTTATGCACTGGTTTGTGACCCCGCCCCATTTATGTGTTACGTGCTAACTCCCAATGTGACCCATGTTTAGAGGTGGGAGTTTTAAGGAGACAATTAGGGTTAAACGAGGTCATAAGGGTGGGGTCCTAATTTGATAGGACTGGTGTCCTTCTAAGAAGAGGAAGAGACATTCCACTTCTCTTTCTCTGCACACACAGAGGAAAGGTAGTGTGAGGACAGAGTGAAAAGGTGGCCATCTGCAAGCTAGGAAGAGAAGCCTCACCGGAAACCAACCCTGACAGCACCTTGATCTTGAACTTCCAGCCTCCAGAACTGTGAGAAAATAAATTTCTATTGTTTAAGCCATTCACTCTGTGTCCTTTTGTTATGGTAGCCCAAGCAGACTAATACAATACACACATTCCCATAAGATATATGCTTCTCATTGTTGCAATATTGACACCCTGCGTTGGTGTATATCTAGTTCCTGCTACTGCCACACTCAAGGCACACTTCAAGTCACATACATTACACCACTCTGCACCACTGCTGTTCAATACCTCCCTATTTCATGCTTCTGCCTGGAACAACAACAACATAAATAATCACAAATCTACGAGGCAGTGTGATGGGTAAATGATATCAGTTATGTATTTTAATCTCTCCAAAAACCTAATCTTAATTATATAATTAGTGAGAAATGCAAGACTTCAGGACCTTAGGTGACATGGTCAAGGTCACTGTCAGTAATCTGAGAGCTAGAACTTGAACCCAGTTCTCCACAAGTAAGCCACTCTCTGCTCTCAACCACTTCTCCTGACAGCCTTGCTAAACTGCCTGGAATGTGTGTGTGCTGCCTTTCATCTAGCTAATTCTGCCTGGGCTTTCAAAGCTTAGCTCAGACATCACTCACCCAGTCTGAATCTCACATGCTCCCTCCTGAATGTTTCCAAACTACCTTATTCTTACTTAAGCTACAGCAGTGAGCTTTCAGAAGGAACATGGTGAAAATTGGATTCTCTCTATTTTAGGCTCTTTTCTTGACTTATCATTGGAGGAGAAGTCATGTAAAATTTTTGCATTGGTGAACAGAATATCTTTTTGTTTGAATTTTTGAAAGGAACTAAGATTAAAACGAACAAACAAAACGTAATAACAATTCTTTTTCTGGTTAATGGTTGAAACTCCACCTGAGCATCACTTTTTTGGAAAGAATCCCGGCTTCTTTGTCCATTGTTTGCTGCTTCAGAATCTAATGCTGCTGCTTTAGGCTCTGGTCAATCTGTCCATATCCTACCCATCTCCTAATCATTAATCCTCACGTCTGTTCCACTACTAGGCTGCAGTCAGCACCTGAAAGCTCAGAATACCTTGCAAACCTGAATGAGAGCAGTGATAGTAAAACATTTAAATGATGTATGAGATATACTGAGATGTTGACATGGAAACATGCAATGAGCACATTTAAAGATAAAATTGGATATACAAATGGAAAGACACTGGGGGTGTGTTTAAAGAGCAGTGTTGACATCTGCATGTTTGCACATGTAACGTGTATAATGAGAGAAAGAGCGCGAGCTTAGTGTACAATGGTTTGGAATAGTGGATCTCCGCACTTGAGGGCGTATCAAATTCACTAGGAAGGCTTGTTAAACACAGATTACTGGGACCCATTCCCAGAGGTTTGGAGTGGAGTCTGGGGTGGAGTCTGAGAATTTGCATTTCTAATACATTCCCAGGCAATGCTGATGTTGTTTATCTGGGAACCATACTTTGAGAATCATTGGTTTAGAGTTTGGCTTCTAGTGTCAGATGAATCCAAGTACACATGCTGGTGCTACTAAGTAGCTGTGTGCACTTTGGGCAAATCACTCATCCGCTGTGAGTTTTAGTTTTGTCATCTGTAAAACGGGTGGCCATGGTGGCTCAGTGAGATAATGAGGGTAAAATCCTCCGCATGGTGCCTGGTACAGAGCTGGCCTTACTATCTGTGAGTCCTCCTTCTCCTCCTTTGTGTTGTTGAGTTTGGTACTGGGAGGAGCCTGGAAAATCACCTATTCTAATGTTTATACATGAAAAATCTAAAACCTCAGTAGGTGAAGTGGCCTTCCCTAGGTCAAACACTCAGCTGGTGGTAGAGCCAGAATCAGAACCCACTTCTTTCAACCCCTAATTTAATATCCTTAATGGCTCTTAATTTGCTCTCCATCTAAAGAGGAATATATAAATGGAAAAGTCCATGAAATGTGGAAGGAGGAGTGTGTCTTCTGAGTTGTCGAGTAGTGCATTGTGTCAGTACTTAGAAAGTGAGAGGTTTAGAAAAAGCCATAATGAAATATACCTGCTAAGGTGGTGAAATGAGGTAGAAACAGCACGATGGGATGGGTGCACATGCCCCTGCAAAAATGCAAGATGCGGGGCTGTGGCCTGGGGAGGTAACTCCTGGAGGAAAGTTCAGCGTGAAGGGACAGCTTAGTAGCAAAATCACATGGTATAGCAGGGCCAGGCGGGGCAGTGGAGAGAGCGCCTATGACTTGAGTCCCTACCCTGGTCCTGCTGCAAACTAGCTACATGTCCTGAACAGTAGGCTTTGCCTCTCTGGGTCTCCTCTGTGTTTTCACCCAGGAGTTGTTACTATATGTCGGGCACTTTGCTAAGCCTGTTATCTCATGAAGTCATCGCAACAACCCTGTATGGTGTGCAGAAATCTCCTGCCTGCCTCTCTAGATCCATTCTTCCCCTTCTCCACCTGCTGTAGTTATTTCACAGTGTTAATGTATATTAAACGTCACATTATAAACCCTGAATATATATAATTTTTATGTGTCAAATACACTTCAATAGAAGTATAACAGAAAAGAAAAGAAAGAATGATAAATTACCTTCAAGTTTATGAGTAAAGGCTTATCTCAGTTTTTATAAATCAGTTTGATTTCTCCTCTTCCCTGTTCCCTTCTGAAAATGCCAACACTGCCACATGACATACCTACCAGAGCAGTTTTCCAGGAGTCTTTTTTGGATACCCTTTTCCAAGAAGATGTCTTTTGAATTACCACCTCCCTGGGGCTAGCTGATTCTCCATCATTAATCGTCGGTAATTAGGCTGCTCCATCCAAATCACTTCATCACAGTGAAATTTCCAAAATCTCAGTCTCCCCTGGGCTTTTCCTGGCATATCAGTACATTCAGGTGCACTAAGAGGAAGCTTCTTGCTCAGGAAGACGAGACAAAGGAGAGGAGAAGGGAGTTTTAGGAGCATGAGAGGACCACTTGCTAGCTGACTTCCCCTGCCTTCCTCCCTGGACGCTGCCTGCCTCTCCATGGAACTTTCTCACTGGCTCCATCCAGCCCCCTGTAAATCTCCTTTGTTCTGGTGTTTGTCTCAAGAAGTCACAACAGGCTGGGAGGAGTTTGGATTTGGAATCAGAAGACCTGTGTTTGCACCTGCCTCTCACTATCCGTGTACTCCCGGGCAATCATCTAACCTCTCGGAACTTCACTGATAAAATGAAAATATCTACCTCTTGGGGTTCTTATCAGATTAAAAACACATGCATGTGGGAGGGTTTTTATAAACCATGAAAATCCACATAGACATAGGTTCAGATTGCTCTTGGCTATTGATGTTAAAAATATCTATCTTTAATCACAAAGGGAGTGTGACAGATGCAAACACTCACAAAAAATTTATCCTTTTGTAGTATAGAGTGATCGTTTGGTCATTGAGAAGTGGCTGCCCAGCCAAGAACTATATTTCCTATTCTCCCTTGCATTTGAGTGGCCGAAAGTGACTCGCTTTTACTAATAAAGGCTCATATATTTGCTCACGTTTGAGCAAAAGTGGTGAGTGCTACTTCAGAGCCAAGGCAGTTGGAAGTGTGTGCCTTCTCTAATTTCCTTCCATCTGCTGCTGGATAAAGAGGACTCCAAGATCCTAGAGGCTGGCAGAGTTACAAAGTGGAAGGAAACCAAGTCCCTGAATCATCACGTGGAAGAAAGCTACCTGCTAACCAAGAATATCTGCACTAAATTATCATGAATGAGAAACACACTTCCACTTTGTTAAGCCACTGAAATATTGGGGTTTATTTATTACAGCAGCTAACATTACCCTAGTAATAAATGAGTCAGAGGGGTGGGAATGTTGTGGGCCAGTCAATAAAAAGTGCTGAAAACGAGCATGTGTGCAATGGCTAATGATGTCCTCGTACTAACTAATGCACAGGCCACAGGGCCAAGGCTTTGCAAAGGGACGTCTGCGATGCTACGTCATTTAAGGTTGTCAGGCAGTTTACGTGCGTGCACGTGCGTGTGTGTGCACACACATTGCTTTTGTATATATTCTAGAATCACAGTGTTAAACCTACAAGTAATGAGTTTCAGAGGTCATTTATTAAAACCCCACTTACAGTTCAGGAAATTGTGATCTGAAGAGGAGATGAGTTGGCTCAGGTCCACAGAATGAGTCAGTGGTGGCACCTAGACTATTACGCGGGTATTCAGATTCCAGGGCTGCTTTCCTCAATTTTCCTCCCCATTCTAGCTTCTCTCTTGACAAAGCCTAACATCCGGATAATCCAGGAGGGACTCCAAAAAGGGGAGTGATGGGCACAAGTAGATTTTGTGATTTTGCCTCTACCATTTAATCAGCTAAAAGGCATTTTTCATTTTTAACTTAGTGGCCAGCAAAAAACAATAAGCCTTTTGGCCAACCTTTCTCCACGCCTGCTTTTTTGTGCTGTTTTGTTTTACTTACAAATCCCATTGCTGTCTAGTTATCATCTTCCACGGTGGGAATTATATTCCTGATGCTGCTTTCTTAACCCCATTTTTGGACGGAAGTTCAAGCCCAGGACCCCACTGCAGACAGCTTCTAAATTCCAGCAGAGCACACAGTGGGGCCACAGCTTTTCACCCTTCCTCTTGAGCTCCACTCGCCATGCCAGTTGTCTTTCTGTGACTATGCCATATCCTGTCTTATTCTGTGCCTTTGCACATGCCCTTCCTTTTTCGTCTGTCCTTTAATATCAAGCCCCCTCACCTAAGTAAAGCACTATTTCATCTTCCTTCAAGATCCTACTTAGACGTTACATTCTCTGTGAAGTCTCTCCCAATTCTTCCAGGCTGCGTTAGTGTTCTTTCTGTTGTGTTCCCATGGTACTCTGTTTGGGCCACTCTTACAGCCCCCAGGGCATAGAACTACCGTTTTTATTTGCACCTTGGTGTTCATATGCTTCATAAGCTCCTTCTCATCGCGTGGCTTTGGGAAGGGGCAACAGTACACATGATGTCATCATCACCCTCCTCTCCTTACCTGCATTGTTTGGACCAGGCGTGGACACCTGACACAAAACAACCAACCCACAGGCGTCCCAGCCACCACGACAGCCTTCTACAAAAGATCCTGCCTTCTGGGAATGGCCCTCTGGGGTGGGGATTGGCCATATTCTCTCAATTGAGAATTTGCACCTGGAGAAAGAGGGAGGTTCCAGCTGACTGTGGGGAGTAGAGCTGCAAGGTCATGACACAGTGTTAGGGCTGGCGGGGTGCTGGGCCACGTGTAAGGAAAGAAACCAGAGGAAGCTCCTTGGGAGACGGAGGGAGAGGACAGGCCCGAGAGGGAGGGGAGCAGGGGTGGGCGAGCCTGTGTGGTGTGGGGGAGGGGAGGGCCTGGTTCCGAGGGCTTTCAGGCTCCCGTGGCCTGGCTGTGCTTCCTGCCAAGATTCCCCGTCCAGGCCTTCATGGTATTGCCTTCTCCATTTCTTTGAACAAGTTTCATGGATTTCTGATGCATTTCCCTCATCTAGACTGTGAGTTTCTTGCCCTTCTTTGTGTCACCAGAACGTAGCTCAATACAGGAAGGTGCTCAAAAATTGCTGAATAAGTGATGAGCAAACGAATGAATGAATGGATGTCTGTTGGTAGTAGCCATGGGGCACTGTTCTCCTAGCAGGAATCTTGCCCCGCCACAACTTTCTAATGCAGAAAGCTCCTCCCCTTTAATCATCATGGCTCTTACTACTAACATCCTCTGGCTTCTCAAAATCTAGGTTTTAATGGGCAGCATTTCCCTGAAATATTTTTGCTTAAAAAATATTGGGGCTGGCACATTGGCCCCCGAATGTGATAGGAGATGGCACCTTCACCTCAGTCATGTCTTCTCAGAAGAAACCCAAGGCGGCCCCTGGACCTTTCGCCGAAGAAACACAGGAAGAAGCAAGCTGTATATAGAGAGATGTAAGTATAGCTTTTATTTTTTTTTTAACCAACCCAACATTTCCACTGGCAACTGTCAACGTAGTTTATGACATGAGCACTGTTTCTTTTTTAGTTTTTTTTCTTAAAAAAAGTGTTTAAAATTAAACAGGTGTTTTTTAATTTGTTTTTTCCCCCTTAGAAAATGTATTTATGTCACTGCAGAAAGCCTAAAGATCTGTGGGCAGTTTCGTGATGATGTCGTATGTGTGGTTATTTATGTGTGTGTGTTTTAAAGCCAGGTCCTTTCAAAATTTGTTGGGAAAGGTGCTGTAGGGTACGGCAATCTCTGTGTCTAAAAACCCAGGCTCCATGGAATTATGGCAACTAAGATTCCTCTTACTGGGGCAACAAATACCCCATAGGCTGGAAAAAGAGCTTCAAGAAATTTAAAAACAAGCAGGAACGTGGGAGAAGTGAGGATTCCCAGTTCCTGTCTTGCGTAAATGCTTTCACATGTGACCTGAGGGACCAGGAGAGGAGGGAGCAGTCCCTTGTTCTCTTATAAACCTCTAGGTTTTTATACCACTTCAAGGAATATGGTCAGCTGTCTTCATACAGAACATTAGGAAGGGAGGGAGTGGTGAAGCCGACGTTTCTCAGAAACACTGACATTTAAAATAGAATCTTTCCCTGTTAAGATTCCACCGGTTGCAGATTGCCCCTCTCTTGACTCAGGTGCAAAGCCGAAGAGACCCAAGAAAGCATGTTTCCCTTTTGTTCTCGGCCTTTGTCATCGCACACCGTCCCTATTTCTGTCCCATCTCTCCCACTTGGTGGGGCTCCCTGCGGACGGATGCACATGTAGACACTGACATAACAAGGCATACAGAATGGGACAGGCTTGGGTTGGGGAGAGGACAATTACATTTTGTTTGTGACTTGATTTCGACATAAGCACATAAAGCTCCTCCTGCTCCGGGTGAAGCCTGTTCTTCGCCCGCACGGTGCACACGCCTGCTTCTGCCCAAATGCCATCAGCCCTCCAAAGAGCTCAGAGGAAGCTAGGAGGCAGGGCCAGCACCCCATGGAACCAGGAGCCCGGTGTTACCCCGTGGGAGCGGGAGGGCGTGTGTCTGAAAACCCGTGCTTCTGTCAGTGGGCTCAGCCCCGGGGTTCCTTCACAGCACCTCTATCACTCAACTTCAGAAAGAAAAGACGAAACAAAACATACGCAAAACCCCATGGAAAAACAAAGCAAATACAATAATGGTCACAATGGGAAAAGAACTCACACCAGCCACATGGATCTGACTCATTTTTGCGCCTTGCCAGCTGCGTGAGATAATAGGGACGTACTGAATTAGACAGAGAAACCTGCCCCCAAAGAAACGAGAGGCCACAGAATAAGCAGGAGAAGGTGCAATAGAAGGAGGGGAAGGCGTCTGACCTTTACTGCGGGCCAGGGACGTGAGGGGAAAGATGGGGTGGAGGTGGATTTGTTGCTGTTGTTTGTATTTAAGTAAATACTTTGTCAAGTGGGCGAGTCCGCCATTCTGGTTGATTAAGACTTTGCCCTTTCAGTTCACTGCCAGGGCCTGGATCAGGCGAAGTTAGGGGTGCTCAGGTCCTGATGCTGCCTCTCTCCATGGCTGCTCATCCTGGAGAGGTCACTGGTGGGGAGGTGCCCTTCTCTTAGGAGAGGTCCCAGGCCTGCCCTGCCGGGGGCCTTGCTCTGTGGCTCAGAACCCCTTGATGTAGCAATAGGCCTCCAGCGTGGCAAACAGTATGTAGAGGAGCCACAGGCTCACAAAGAGCCACGTCGTGGCAAGCTTGCAGCCACGGGGGCCACCGAGCTCCCCGCCCAGGTGGGGCCGCCGTCGGTACAAGAGCACGCTGATGCAGACAAACGCAAAGATGGTGAAGAGGGTGACGGAGAAGGCCAGGGTGCCGGCTGACACGTGAAACTCCTGTCCCTGCAGGGCCCAGTAGATGGCGGCCACGGACCAGGCCAGGCCGATTCCCAGGAAGACGTTGACAGCATTGCTGCCCGTAACGTTGCCGATGGAGGCGTCTGCGTACACGTCCTGGAGGGCGGCGGCTTTGCTGGCAAACGTGTCTGGAAAAGGGAGAGACAAGTGGGAGCTGGTGGGAGGCCGAGGTGTGGCGGGCCTATGTTTCAGTACACCCAAAAAGCAGCCAGAGTGCATGGCTGAGGCCAGGAATGACAGACAGGGCTGGGGGGCCATTCCCAGCTGTGCCACTAACAAACCGAGTGGCCTTGGGCAAGTCACAGCACTGCTCAGCGCTCTCTGTTCCTCTTCTTCAGGAATCCATACGGCTCCTAAGGCCTTTTCCAGTCCTGATATTTACTGAGTGGGCCTCTTGTTTTCCTTTGACTATTCTTTCAGTAAGAGGGTCTGCCATCCCATAATATCTCCCCAGGGAACCCTGACACCCTGGGAAGCTGCTTAGAGTAGACGCTGATAGTAACGGTCATGTGGGGCAGTTACTCACTAGACACTGACAATTAATGGGCAGTGCCCACGGGCTCAGGACTGGGTGAGGTGCTAGGTTTATGGGCACAGAGGACACGGTGGGGAGCCATGGTGGGGACATGCAGGAGAGCTGTGGACTCAGGGAGGACAGGCTCTGTCTCTGTGGTCTATGTGCATATCACAGGGCATCGTAGGATGTTTGACTTTAGATCTTGGCACAGACTGTAGGCACAGACGGGACTATCAGGGACATCTAGCCCAACTCTTATTTTATAGGTAAGGAAGGCAAGGGCCAAGGAATCTACTCAAGGCCATATAGGAAGTTAGCGAGAGACTTGACCCTAAACCCTCGTGTAAGAACCCTTTCCATATCATCAACTATATCCAAAGAGCTTCAGCCAAAGCCACGAAATCAGATGATTGGACCATGGCATAACCTTCTTAAAGCCCCTCATGCTGTTAGCTGTTCTATGGACCAATTGCAAGGGCTTGGAAATGCCCCAAGCTGTCTCCCTGCCTGCCATGCCTTGGCTTGCCTCATTGTTGCCAATTTTCTCAGATCTTTCAGAGAAAACCTCTTGCCCTTTCTTGCCTATGACCTTGCTTTTTTTGCTTCTGCTATTTCTCCCCACCTTTGTTCTTTTCCCCATAGTTGCTCCCCGCCCCCATCGTGATAGTTCAGATCTTTCAAGGCCTGGAGAACAGAGATCATAGGGCTTCCCTGGATCATCCAATTTCCAACCACCTGATGCATTTTTGTGATAGCCAAACCTCTTGCATCACTAATGTACAAATAATCCCACTGGTCTGCGCTGGGGTTTTGGGAAGAGGTTTTCCTAGAGTGTGATGTAGATTCAGTTACTCTCCAGAAAGAATATATTTTCTTAGTACAAGAAGGGTTTCCCTTGGTCCAGCCAGCACAGTCCTGTCTGGTGAGACTCAGCCTCACCTTCCTGTAGGGGGATGCCCTGTTTCTTCCTGGGGCAACTGGGATGCCAGCTCCCTGGTAAGAGTTCAGAGTTCAAATGCCCTGGAGATCCCAAATAAATTAAGTAAGGAAGCTGGGTTAACGCAGCCCCCCATGACCTGCTGACCCCTACTTTCCATTCAGCTTCCATGTAACTTCCCTTGGAAGCTGTACCTGGTCCCTGCCTAGCCCAGATTCACCGTTGTCTATTTGCACAGAACTTTCACTTTTCTTCATAGAACTTATTGAAACAATTTTAATTATAGTAGTTGTGTATAGTCTTCTTCACTAGATTATAAACTCCACTTGGAGAAGGAAGCATGTCTGTCTTACCTCTCATTATATTCCCCACCACTAGCACAGAACTGTATTGGGCATAATAGGTGCTCAGTAAACATTTGTCCAATGAAGGAATGAATGAATGCCTATTCTGGTTTGTCTCTGAATGTTTTTAAGGAAAAAAAAAAAAGAGTGTGTAATTCATCATATGAAAGGACAAAAACTTGCTAAGCCTCCTTTGCCTGTCCTGCTAGGAAACACTTACTCACAGTGTCCTTCCAAGCAGAGGAGGCATTTCTGCTGTGACATCTTCAAGCAGGCTAATCTTTAGCCTCTCAGAGACTGCCAGAGGCAAATGGAAGGAGAACAATGTCTATATTCTTTGAATTGCATCGTTCATGGCCTAGTCACATCATGTGGAGGTTAGGAAATTGGGCCACTTGGGCAAGTAGCTTAATCTCTGTGGGCCTCAGTTTCCTTATCTATCAAAGTGTGGACAGGAACTTTCCCTAAGCAGGGTTTGGGGGAGCACCGCAGGAACAAAACGTGTAAATTGCTTAACATACATAGTTCCTGTCACATCGAAAGTGCTCAAGAAATGTTAGCTATGATTATTAATGCCACCGTTAATCCCTTGATTGACTTTTGTGCACCTTAAGGGCAGAGGTTCTGTTGAGCACAGATCTAAGATAATGAAGCAGAATGTGGGGGCATTGGAACCAGGTAATATTTTCTTTGCAAACTCAGTCACCTCTCCCTCTCACCTGGCACAGAGGTGCCAAACGCCACAAAAACCACCGCTGTGACTGAATCCTTGAGACCAATGGTGCAGCCGAAGTGGGAGGCCAGGTCCCCGATGATGGCGGTGAGCATGCCTATGATGAGGATGGAGACCACGAAGCAGGCCCAGCCGTGGCAGTACTCTGTGGGGGGCACGCAGGCAAACAGCACCTTCCAGAAGACTGTCAGGAAGTGCATGACGTAGTCGAAGCAGGATGGTAGCCTCTCCTCCCCGGATTCATCCTCATCCTCCTCCCCTGCTGGAGGCAAGACAAACAGGCCCAAGAAGGGCAGTGAGGTCAGATGGTCGCTCATGAGAACGCTGGGCCCGTCCCACATTGCGGGCATCACAGGTTGGAAGGGGATTCCAGCTCTCTCCTGGGCAGCTGGGGAGGCCAGCACCTGGACACCAGAACACAGTCGGGAAGTGGGAAACGAGCTGGGTTGCCTCGTTGGTCACTTTGAATGCAGGGCACCAAGGGAGAGTGGGAGAGAGAGGGCAGGGGAATAAGGAAGAGGAGAGAAAGAGAGAGATTGAGAGAGAGGCTGGGAGAACGTGAGAGGGACAAGAAAGTGGAGGAGAAAGGAAGGAGGATGGACCAGGCTGCATTTGGCTGCCTCGGTGAAGAACAGTGAGATCAGCTCTCTGCGAGTCACTCTTCACCGGACGCTAACGGGGCTGCTCTCAAGTTTTCTGACCCAACTGCTGCAGCAACCATCATGGTTCTGGCCATTATTCATCCCCAGAGGGATGGCTGTCATTCCAGATCGTGTGAGTACACCAGAGAGCCAGTGCTGTCCTCCAAATACCCCTTGGGACAGAGCAGGGTTGGGCCCAGATTGTCCTTGCCAGGAAATTCAGGAAGAGTGGCCCACTCAGCAGCCCGGGGGTAGAGGGTGTGCTGAGGCACGTGGCACCTTGTCCAGGCCGAACGCTGCCATGTTTTGGCATCAC
The DNA here is from genome assembly GCA_963575035.1 of Avahi laniger. NCBI lineage: Eukaryota > Metazoa > Chordata > Mammalia > Primates > Indriidae > Avahi > Avahi laniger. The sequence goes on along the minus strand of CAUYSK010019935.1, from coordinate 24,926 downwards.
TGGGAGAGGCCAGGCTTGCAAAAAGCAGGAGTTAGGACCCTCGGGTTCTAATTCGAGCTTTGCCATGCGGAAGATCCGTAAGGTGGGGTGAATTAGCACTCGTTTCTCCACTTCGGCTCCCTCATCTGTGGAAGGAGGGGGCAGGTTATGTGGCCTACATCCTGTTCATTGCCTCCAGGGGCACAGTCGGGTCAGCAGAGGGAGGACTAGAAGGATCTGAAGCGGGCGGTGAGAAAAGTGGGGCAGCAGCGGTAGCAGCAGCAGCAAGCCTCTCTTCCTGGCCATCCTTTTGCTCTGGCTCTGGGGCCTTGGGGATGTGACCCTGTGGGTTGCTATGACAACAAAGCCTCATGAAAAAAGACAAGACCAGGAGTGCTGGGCAGTGTGAGGATGCCCCGGTGGTGCTGAGAGGCAGTGTTGATGGCTGAGAGATCTCTTCCACCCCATTTCAGCTCGTCTGCAGGCCCTGGGGCTCCTGGCCAGGCTGTGGGTCACTACTGGGGAACCTGTCAGTAAATGTCAAAGGAAAGTTTTGGAATCTTCTGGCGGGGAGGTTTGTCGGAGAGCCAATGCAAAACATTTTATAAACTCCTGACCCTGGCACCTCTAAATCAGAACTGTCTCTCATTTTACGGAAAAGTGGGATCAAGTTAATGAAAGGAAGGAATGATGGAAACCAAAAGTTTGTGTTGGTACAAGACTCTGTGCCTGTCTACCTTTCTGAGAAAGGCAGCAATAGTTCCCTTGTAGAAAGAGGAAGTGGAGGTCAGAGAGGATACGTTATTCCAGGTCACACAGAAGACCCAGGATTTGAAACTAGAGACAGCTATGCTCTTTTAGTTACTGCATGATTCTTTTGCAAGGTGACCCCACGAAGCAGGTAGACACCTAGGACTAGAGTGCAGAAAATCGGACACACAGGCAGTCCAGGAACTGGGCTATTGATGTGGCTATGTGCTTCCTTTTCAGGTGTTGTCTGCTTCTCCCCACAAGGCCATCCCGAGACCCTTCTTACCTGCGCTGACAGTGATAGCCTCCATGAACTGGTCCCTCCAGGAATGGGTTCCCACAACCAAGGCCAGGTTTGTCTTCCTGATCAGTTTGTCCACTGTAGTCTGTCAGGGAGAGAAAAACTTGGAACCATGAGGCTAGAATGCTCAGAACCAATGAGGAGTCCGGTGCTTCAAAGGGAGGAAAGATGCCCTGCCTTCCAGGGGTTCTGAAAGCTATGCATGGCATGACCTTGGACGGTATCTTCCGGAAAAATCCTTTTATTTCCCTCTTTCTTATTGGTTGTGACTTTTGACATTGGATGTTTAGAGTAATACAGTAGAGAATAACAATAAAACTGTTAATAAATTTTGACCCTTAGTTGTGAGTTTTAGTATCTTTGTTTTAAAAATATAGTTAAATAATAGTGATGATACATCTAGGGGTTATCTAGACCATTTATTCTATATTCTATGTTATGTTTCCTCACAATATTTCTAGCATACAAATGGCCAGCATTATTTTTTTCATGTTACAAATCGAGACCTGGGGTGGGTAAGTGATGTGTTCAGTTTCAACTTCACACATTCAGTGGAAAAACTGGAGAAAACAAAAAAAGCCTGAGGTCTTCTGCCTTTCATCCTAATTAATTCATTGTGCAATTAGACCTCACTGATGGCCTGACCTTGAACTCGTACGATTCTTCAATGATGACCTCTAGTTTGGGGTGTTCACCCAATACTGGCTTTCCCATTTCTGCTATCCTCTTGGCCTCCTCTTCCTCCATAGTCAGCTTCCTGTCTGTCACCTCTGCAACAAAACAAAATCAGACTAGCTTTAGCACCTTTCCCATTCCCCGGAAGTCTATACTCAGAGGATTAGGTGTGGGCAGTGGGCACAAACCAAATGGCTCTTGGGAATGGGGACTTTGTGTATATTTTAGTGCCTCTTTCTATGAAGTGCTAAACACTTTGTGACCATCAGACCATTAGAGGGTTCCTGGTAGGCTTGGGATAAGCATTCCTCTTTCTGTTTCATACCTGGGTGGGCAACTAGAGGTAAAGACGTTCTGAGAAATAGCACCAAGTGGAGTTCCCAAGTAATTCAGTAAGATGATGGGGAGCTGGGAAGAAAAGCCATGTTTCTTGACCTTTATTTATTTTGAATTTTTGGGCCTGACTGTTTGTTCAGCTACTTCATGTAAGAGTTCTTGGAGGTACAGAAGCACATTTATTCAGGGGAAATGTCTACTGGTTCATATTAGCATCTGTTTCCAACACTTTTGGCACTCTTTTCCTTACAAAGGAGAAAGGGGGGATGTGTCTAGGAATATCTATACTTCATATAAGTGAATATTATCCTCACAATGAGAAAAGTTGGAATGTTTCCCCCAAAAGTTCACAGTGTTCCAATGAAAGACCCCCAAGATTTTGATATGAACAAGGCACATTTTTTTTAACACAAATACTCATTCAAAAATAAAATAAAGCTCTTCCTTTACTTTCTTTTGAGGTATTGTCTGGGTCCCACAGCATCTTGATTCATTTACCAGTGGTCCCTTCTCATGTGGAACAGTTAGAAATTTTTTCCACTTCAGCTGGTGAGTCCATTTTAAGACCACTTCACCATGAAGACATGTTTTCTGGATTAGAGTAAAATAGAGATTGAATCTTTTTATTCCCCTTTGATTAGAAAATTGCTCTTGGCAGCTTGTTTCTTTCAGAGCTCATTTAAACATCTTTCCATCCAAGTCCACATTCTCACATGCAATTAATTCTTTTATTCGGCTCCTTAATTGCTTTCATTCCACACAGTAAACCTCCCAGGGGAATCTTCTAGTCCTTGAATAATCTCAAGGACAAAATGGGTGAGAGGCCAAGAAGGTCTTCTTTTCTCTCTAGCTGGGCAATTGGTGAAGCAAAGGGAGGGGTGAGGCTCCAGCTCCCAAGGTTGCAAGGAAAGGAATTCACCGAAAAGACCGGAAGCCAAGGGTGTAAGTCATCAAGCAGAGAGCCTCATATTTTATATCAGGATTTTCTTAGTTGGCCTGAATGAAGATTATGTGAGAGTGTGGAGAATTCCTGAGCAGGCTGTTTTACTCAGCATAGCACCAGAAGGCAAGCCCAAAGTATGTGGGAGCTGTCCACGGTGCTGTCTTCTCTCCGGTGTTGATGGCCACTTTTGGAAACAATGTTTTCACAAGGATCTATGTCCTGTATGTTTCCAAGTCAGCAGATATCCTTTAGCAGCCTGACTTCATTTAATCCGTTGAATCCGAGTCTTTGATTAGTTAATTCTGAAGGCAAATCTGGGTGAATCTAGGGTTTTCGCTATGAGGCCAGAGATTGTAGAAGCCAGACTGCAAGCTACTCTGGAAAAGAACCCTTAGAAAAAGACATAGAGATTCCTAATGGGTACTGGTTTCCTCTACTTTCTGGATTTAGCACCATATCACAGTGCCTATCTTAGCCGTGACAGTGTTATTCCACTCCTCCCTCCCCAATTCCCACATGTCATACTTTACATGTGACATAAGAACTTTATACCAATATAATGAGCTCTCCAGTGACATATAAATGTACCTGTCTAACCTTTGATCTAGCTATCAATCTAGCACTATATCCATCTGGCAGGATATTGATCTACCTGCTGACCTGTCCACCCCTGTAGTGACAGTCAGTTTTTCCATCTAGCTTTCTGCAATAATCTTTTTGACAAATAACCAATCTTCTATCTTTGGATTCCCCACAGCCCCACAGAGGCACTCTGTAAAAATCTGTTAATTGATTTATTTGCATGCCTTTAAATCAATTCTGATCTAGTTTTGCGGTTTGGCAGTAATTCCTGTCTTTTTCTATTTTTGTCGTGATCATTCCTTTAAATTCAAATTAAGTTAATTTCTTGAGAGAATAAGTCTCAAACTCAAAAGACCATAGTGATTCTGATCACTTCTTTATGTGTTTCTGCAGAATTTCAAGTAAAGAGAATAAATGATGGGTGATCTAGATATTCAGATGGGCTAAACAAACTCTCAGTTTTAGGAATAGGAAGATAGGTGGGGAGGAGAGAGAGAATGAGAGAGAGAGAGAGAGAGAGAGAGAGAGAGAGAAGGAAGGGGAGTGAGGGGAGAGAATATGAATAGGATGAGAGACTGAACAAATATTGGAAGAACAAAGAGCTTGCCAGGCTAGACAAGAATAGGTTTCTGTGAATACTCTGCAGGCATCCTCAGAAAGAAGCAGGGTGATACAGCCATTGCTGTCACTCTAAGTCCCCTGAGCTTGGTGGGGTGGCTCAGAATGAACATATTTACTCTCTCTTCCACCAACAGGCATGTTAATCATGTTTGCCTGTCCACCCAGGAAAATTAAAACCGGGATTTGAGATTTCCAATGGATTTAAAGCCTAATTGAGGGCTCCTAAATTAAAGGCTTAAAGATTGAAAGATCTAGAAAAAGATATTCTTCTTTTCCCCTACTTTCACTTCTATTGATATTTACAAGCATGTTAAAAGTATGAAGAAGTTTAAACATAATCACACTGTTTGTTGTGTGTATCTGTGTATGGGATGGAGGACAGAGTCAGAACAATGAAGCCCAAATACCTTCACAGGCAAGAGCATGAGTGAAGTGGAGAAGAAAGAACCAGTGCTATGACATCAATATCCTGGGAGAAAAGTGGAGAACACAGGGCTGGGATAAGCCTATGCTGTTGGTATAAAAAGAAAGCGAGAAACCAAGGAAGCTGGCGTAACTTTTTCTCCACAAAAAGAAAATGTAGCAATTACCTACATTTTTTTGTTTAAGGCTCCCAGAAGGCAAATGTCCTTACTATGTACAACATCCCTTCCTAAATCCAGGGTGTAGCCTATAGGTGACTTTGAATACCAATGAACTCTGTAAGATGTTTTGCCTCTTAAAGACCCTCAATTTTTTTCTATGTTCAAAGAATAGATGAAATATAAGCTGTTCTTTTAAAATATATTGCAAACTGTCTTGTATAGGCCACTCTGTCTACATCAAGAGTTATAGTATTGTTGGATGTGCTGAAAATGTTTGCATATCTGCCCATGAAATTTGGTGCTTTTATGATTGCTTTTTAAGAGTATGTAAGCATACTCTTAAAGTAGGTGTATGTCCTTCACCGGATCTAGATTCTGCATGAGAATGTCTCCAAAAAATATTCTCTAATAACTCTATTTCCAGCCAGAACATTTCCCCCACCCCCATCCGTAACATGCTAATTCTTCTTGTTCACAGCACATGTGACTTTAAGGGTCAATGACAAATGAAACAAAATTCTAGCAATTTAAGTCTCAGCTGTGATGAGATGGAAGTTCTCCAGTTTCAGTAAAATTCTAGATTCTTTCAAATCCCATCACAATCCTATCAGGAGATTCCAGCTCTGACTCTCACCTTCTCTTCCCCCACAACATGAGATGGCAGATGAATTAAGACTCAGGAGAAGCCTGTGAACCACCATCTCCTTGATAAGTTTCATCTCTCCCTGGTCCCAGAGAGGATCAGCCTTTACCCACCTCCACTGACAGAAATGGTGCTCAAGGAATTGCCTACTTCCTCACAATTACTTCATGAGGGAAATAAGTCTCCCAGTCTTTGGGAGAACTTGTCAGGTTAACTCAAGCCTGTGGTTTCCATTAAACAAATCAAAGGACATTGGTCTTCAACTAAATAATGGCACTGGCAAGAAGTAGAAAAGAGGGGGCAAGACACTTCTTACCTGGAGATAACAGGAGCGCTGTTTGCAAATGGATACCAGACAAAGGGAAGAAAGAAAAGGAAAAAACATTAAGGTCCCGTTTTGAAAGTATCCCTGGGCTTTGTGGTTGCTGCAGCATGAGGGAAGCAGTGAGCTTAGTAGGTGAGCGCTCAGCCGCTGCATGCACAAAGCAGTACTCGGGCATGCGCAGCAGCAGCAGCAACAGCAAGAGGTGTGAGCATCTGGAGAGGCTGCTGAGCACCGTGGCCCTGTGGTTAGGAGAGAGTTTTCCCTGCACCTTCCCGGCAACCCTGAGGGCTGGGAATGGAGGTGTGAGGGTTGGGGAGCCCAGTGGATGGGGCATTTGTGATGCAGTCTGTAAAGGAGTGAAAATCCAGTTATCATGAAAATTGTGTAGGTTGCAGCCCTGCCAGAATAGCTAGCTTATCAGTGGCAGATATGACCATGGGGCTTGAATGGGAGCTCAGAGCACTGGATAGAAGTGTGCAAAAGTGGAACAGTGGCCAGTTCCACGTCTTCTATCCCCAACCTCATAACCAGGTCACGCTTGGCTTCCCAGTACGAGTAAGGTTTCCATGGCCACAAACAGCTTCCTAGCTACTGTGTTGACCAGAACTTTAATTTCCCCTAAAAGAATGACTTAGTGAAAAAGTAAGTCCTACAGAATGTTTTCCTTGAATGGTTTGTCTTTTTAATAGATATATCCTGGAGATTGGGCCATAGACAACTACCATTTTGTATCACCTGTGCCTAGCGAAGTCCCTACACTCAGTAGCGTTCAATAAAGGTTTGCTATTTGCTCTTTGTTTTGGCAATTGTCTTTTCCATAGATCCTATGGTATTGCATCTCTGGGTAGCGGTCTTTTTGTTCTAGAAAGGGCAAGCTAAATCAGAGAACTGACAGAGAGACTGTCATACCAACGGCTATATGTAAATAGGAGATGACAACCCTATGTGAGCTGGGAAACTGGATTAAAGACACACCCAACACAGGTTGTTCCTAGCCACTGAATTTGTACTTATGATAAACTCTCTTAGACTTCAAGGTCTAAAAATTTAAATAATTCTTGTGACACACCACATTTTCATATCCATGATATCTTAGTACAGCACCTCACTCGTTGGCTCTTGTCAGATAAAGGTGTGGAAACCACTGCCACATATTCCTGGTATAGCTGCTGACTGATGGGCATTGCTGAGGAAGAAGTGTGTGTATGTGTGTGGGGGTTGGGGGGTCTGTGAATAGTTTCTTCCAAGAATCTCTAGGAATGCAACTCAGGCCTGTGATTAATCATCCTATATTCACAACCACTAAAGATACATGTAGATCCAGAATCTGCATGGTATATAAACAGGACAAATAGCAGTTGACTTTTTTCTTGCATTCCCCAGCAAGAGTTCCAAGGCATAATGGATCAATGAATCTCCTCACTCCATTGAGATAGATAACAAGAGAGCTTGTTTAAACATTCTGCTCCTCCCATGGGTCTGCATGGAAGAGCACCTCTTGGTCCCAAGTTCCAGTGGAAACATCAATGCACCCAAGTAGCCTGGACAAGGGTAGCTCTTCCAAAAAGGTCCTGGATGCCCTGGTTGTTCACTCAAACGTCCTCCCACTCCCAACATCTGTCTCATCCCTAGAGTAGTGAGAGGGCCTGCAGTAGCAGATTTGCATCATTCTCTGATCATTGTCTCCATGAATCCAAGACCTCCCACTCAGCAGTTGTAGATGGGTCAGTGAGATCCAGGTAGCCAACTCTGAGTGACATAATACCTTGACGGTGTTTTTCCTACTGCTGCTGATGAGAGAAGCTGGGGCTGAACCTTTCTTTCCTCTATATTAATCCCCAAGGTCAGGTGAGAGTCATTTTTTCCTGCCCAGACAATCCAGGGACAAACAGGAAAGAGCATAGCTCAGTGAGTAATTAGGAAGCATCTGGGCAGCTTGTCAGGGTGAGTCCACGGATGTGGAAAGAGGAAGAGCAAACAGGCCCCCTTCTAGGGGAAGAGAGCTTTCCTTTCACACCTGAGACTTCCAACGTCCAGGCCCAACCGTCCTGATGATGTGCTCAATGTTGCTTTCAGAAGTCCACTTCTAGACTCCGGGTTTGCTCCACCCTGGGGCAACTTGTTTCCTATCCAGTCTCCCTTTGTTCCTTCCCCCAGCTCATCCAGAGCTTTTAATCTCACCTCTGAAGCCTGTTTTGTTTGCCAAGAATACAGTCTCCTATTTCAAATGCAGTTCTTTATATTTTTAAAAAATGCAATTGTCATTTTGACCATGGAGAGACTGTATCATTTTGAATGTCTAAGCCTCTCCCATGCAGCAGTGATAATGAAAAGCAATTGCCACTCTTCTATCTCTCACTCTGAGAACAGCAGGGAATTCTGGAAATCTGGATGGGTTTTCATTTGATTCTGAGTCTAGACATTCAGGTTTTATGACCTTTCATCTTATGGTCTGATGCCAAAATATGGGAAAAACTGAAGAAACTGAAAATTAGCCCCCTAGACAATGGAATAGGAGGCTGGGAAATTGACAAGTTTCTGATTGGCAACTTCCATCTTGGCATCTTGGTCACTGGGGAGATCTGGGGGCATATCACACAGATATCTTGCTGAAATCCTTGTCTTCTCATCTGCTCCCTCCTCTAGGACTAGGCTCCACCAGGGCTTTGCTGACATCTCCTTTGAGAAAAAACTCGGTGCAGAAAAGAAAGTTTTCTCAAATGGGCGGTAGCCATAGACGTTTGTATTTGGCCAGGTCTTTTGAAAGCCTCAAGGCTTATCTTAGGTCACTCTCTGGTATGCTGTTGGAAGGGCAGAAAAGAAGAGCCTCTCTTTTTTTTTTTTTTTGAGACAGAGTCTCACTCTGTTGCCCAGGTTAGAGTGCAGTGGCATCATCATAGCAACCTCACACTCCTTGGCTCCAGGGATCCTCCTGCCTCAGCCTCCCAAGTAGCTGGGCCTATAGGCACGTGCCATCACATCTGGTTAATTTTTCTAATTTTTTTTTTAGAGACGGAGTCTTGTCTTGCTCTTGCTCAGGCTGGTCTCAAACTCCTGGCCTCAACTGATCCTTCTGCCTCAGCCTCCCAGAATGCTAGGATTATAGGTGTGAGCCACTAAGCTTGGCCAGAAGAGCCTCTTTACCAGTGGAATAAAGGCACGTATGGACTTCTAGTCCCTTCCTCTTGTTGAAAGCCACTGCCTTCCTTCCAGTACCGTGTATTATCTTGTGTTGCTTTCATTTGCACCTAAGTAGCTGGGACTGTGGAAATTGATGAAGCTGGCTTACCATGGCCTTGGGTATCCATCTGCTGCTTCCAACCAATTATGGATATGTGGAGTAAATGCTCAAGGGAGGTAGGAACGAGTAGGGCAGGTGCTGAGACAACTTCTGAGAATATTTTCGGTGGCAGGAACTGGAAGATCACAGGAATACAACATGGGAAACAATGGGACCACAGATATTCTCTTTCTTCCAGCACTTTTTGGTAGTCGGGCTGATAGCAACATCTTATTAGGTGGCCAAGAAGAAGACCAGCAATGGAAGATGGAGAGGGCTTCAGCCTCCACAATACCAGGGGTGTCCAAATCAGTGTCAGCACAGAACTGATCAGCTCTGCAGAGAGGTCCCCGGCAGACAATGGGAACTGACTGATCACATGGGTCTGAGGAGACTTTGGGAGGTCACCTGCTGAATCTCTTAGATCTGTCCTTGAATGATAGGCTTCATGCTGCTCCTTGTCATGTGAATATGAAGTAGTTGCAGAATGATCACCCCTTTTTGACAAACAGGTGAATTTCACTGCTGCATTCTCCATGAGGCTCCCAGCAGCATGTCTGTCCGGAATGGGAGAGTGAACATCCTCTTGCTCTTTCCCAAGAGCACTCCTACCTATTCCCACATCTATTCCTCCAACACATTCGAAGAAGTGATTTCTAACCATTTTCTTCAAGGCAAGATGTCCTTCCTTGCATCTACCCTGGTTGCAACGTTATTATCATCCCCTCAGGGATGAACCCCTGGCAGGCATTCTGAGATGCACGTCCTGAGGAAAGCAGGGTCAAGGCTACTTCTCTAGTGTGGAATGAAGCCTATCTTGGGATCTGGGCAATATGCTCACTTGTAGATGCCAAGCAAAGACAGACGTCTCTGAACCGTCCAACACCTGCCTCTTGGGGGCTAGTACCAACTACACCTGCCCAATATCAGCCCTTTTCCAGGGCCCACTGGGAATTTTCATATCTGAAATTACTTCCTTTCTTTTGCAGACTCTCAATTTTCTGTTTTAGAGGTTGCATTATTCCAAAGTAACCTCTATAAGGTATCCTACCTTGGGCTAGGAACAGGAGTAGAATGTGATGGGGTGGGTTGCCCAAGAGAGGAAAGATAGCTCAGGGTTCCAGATCTCATAGTCAGAAGCCAGCTCTAAGACAGAGCTCTCGGAAGCTGTGGCCTCTGACGACTGGTTCACCTTCCCGTGCCATAGTCCACCCAACTGTGAAATAGCCAGATAATACACTTACCTCCACGAAGGGCAGAGGGGCCTAGGGGCCACCCTGCAAGTGAGTAACCTGCCAAACATTCAACAGAGGTTGGGGAATGCAGCAGAAAACTGCCAAAGCATCATTGCAACCTGGGCCCCAATCCCCATCCCAGACCCTCCCACATTCAATCCAGGCTAGAGATGAGGGTCACGGGAAGGAAGGCAGGGAGGGGGCACAGGCATGCATCACATCACATTCCTTTCTTTTTCTTCTCCTCCCCAACCACCAAGGAGTTTTTACATTTATGGGTTACAGTGGGGGGTAGAGTAGGGGAAGGGAGGGTGCATGGGCTGGTGGCAATTGGATAATTGGATACTTGTCACAAAACACGGAAGTCACTCGTTAGGGTCACAAGGAGTTGTGGCTGCAGTGCTGCCCAGAAGGTGGGAAAGGAGGAATTTGGAAATAAGCTAAGGCTGAGAAGGCAGAGATGATACCGAAACAGGGTGAGAGCGAGAATACAGGAAGGAAAAGAATAAAAAAAGTCCGTTGATCAAAAAGAGAAAGGAGAAGAAGGGGAAAAAAAAGGGGGGAGACAAAAATATAGTTGCTTTTTCTTTTGTTTTTCAGTTTGTTTAAATTCGTTCTTTCTTTCTTTTGGTGGTTGTTTTGTTTTTAAAGAATCTCACACCTGATATTCCACGTTCCATCCATTTCGGTTCACCAAGGGCAATGAAGAAATTCTCTTGCCTTTCGTATTCCTCCTCATCTACTATTTTAACCCTTATGGTTTTCCTGTAGGGACAACAAGAGAGAGAGTGTGTCGACTGGGGTGGTTGACAGATTGGTCGGCTGGAGCACAGCCTTTAAAATCCTTCCCATTCACTCTTGGCACATGCAGCCTGGTCCCGCCATGGTGGCTTGTGACAGGACCATGGTGGATTGTGTTGTTCTCACACAAAAAATGGTCTTAGCTCTTCTTGTCTCCTTGGTCACAGTCGTTCTCATGAGCGAGGGGGAAAGGGAGTGAGGCTAGGAAAGATGGGCAAGGGAGGGAGCCGGAAATCCAGGATGGGAATGGGGAGGAAGGAGGAGGGATGGGGAGGAGACGCTTTAGATCCTGCTGCGGGTTAGTAGGAAGTGAGTGGGCAGCACATTCCGCTGGGTGTCACATGGTATTGTGCCAATTCTCTGGACAACAGGTAAACTACTGGCCCATCAGGAATGACCCAGGGTCCACAACAGGAAATACGTCAGCAGAAGCGAAGGCTTGTGTCCCTTCTCTGTGTTTATACTCCATTCTATTGTGAGCCTCATAAAGAAAATTAAAAAAAAATAAGTATTTTTGAGGAAGGGAAACCACAGAGAGAGAGAAAGAGAGAGAGAAAAGAAAGGGAGTCAGAATTCCATTCTTTGTCTCATAGGGCTTCAGTGGGGGGAACTGAAATACGTATGTATTAACCACAATATGATATAGGAATCCTTTGCTATTTACAGCTGATCCACTTCTGGAAAAATGTGAAGAAAATGATATAAATCATCAAATTCTAAGTCAACTCTGGACTTCCATCATATAGGGGTGATACATCCCCAAACTGGCTTCTTTAAATGTTGATTATCATGGGTACAGGGCACAAGGTGATGGAGGTTTCTGTTTGTCTCTGGATGTCTCGACAAAGCATAGAGTCTTTTAAAAACAAATCACCCAGGGAAGCAAAGTTTCCTTGAAAATCACTCCCCTCCACAGACTGGCTCCAGGCTGGCTCAGACCCATGGTCATGTGGAGAGGTTGCTACGTGGACCTGGCTCTTCCTGTGTGGCTTCTCCTGGTCTCTCATGGAGCCCAGCAGGTCCCACTAGTGAGCCAGAATTGTTATTTTCTGCCTTTTTTTTTTTGGCCCAGAACCTAAATGCCCTCTAAAGGGCAAAGAGGTGCTAATGAATGGTGGCCTAAATGTCTTCTCCGGTGTTCCTATTATATTCTGAAGATGGACTCAGCTTTGCTCCCTATTGATGTAGTAGACTGATCTGAGGTGGTTTGTTGGGCAGGACTTGCTGCGCATTTGTGGGGTGTGTGTATTTTACAGGTACAGTCATGCACCACATAATGACATTTCAGTTAACAATGAACTGCATATACTGCAGTGGTCCCATGAGATTATAATACTGTGTTTTGACTGTACCTTTTCTGTGTTTAGACATGCTTAGATACACAAATACTTAACATAGTGTTCCAATTGCTACGGTTCTCAGTTCAGCAACATGCTGTGCAGGTTTGTAGCCCAGGAGCAATGGGCTATATCACAGAGCCGAGGTGCATGGTAGGCTACACCACCTAGGCTTGGGTAAGTGCACTCTGTGATGTACACACAGCGACGGAATCTCCTAATGAGGCATTTCTCAGAACATAACCCGTCATTAAGTGATGCATGAGTGTACATTTTTTTTCACCTTTTGGGCATTTTTGAGACACCTTTTCATACCTCACTCAGCGGACAAAGGACAAAGCTCATCGGTTGTCAACAGGCATTTTTCCGAATTTCTTTTGACCCTTGATATGGGACCCTGGGGCTGTTTAGAAGATATGAGGCTGTTTTTCTGCTGCAGGGACTCTGCCGTGGGATGGGAAGGCGGTGCTCTGGCAGGGCATGAGGGACAGCCCATCCAGGGAAGGAACAATGCCCCAGTACTGGTGTCTTTCATCCCCACGGAATGATCTATCCAGGAAAGGGTTTCCTGCCTTACCTATTGGAGGCCATGGGATGCAGGAGTCATTTAAGTTGAAGGCAAAGGTTTCATCCACTCTGAGAAGTCCCATGGACTTCTTAAGGAAGCATCTATTCTGGTCAGAATCCTCTCTCCTGTTATTCTAACTCTCTGCCTGCACACCCAGATGCTCTTAATGGGAAAAGTCAAGGAAGGCAGGTAGGTCTTTGACCTAGACATAGAACTCACATCTGTACTTTCAGCTCAATCAAGGTCAGGGAGAGAAACAAGCCTTGATAGTAGGCATGTGGCAGATCAGATGGCTCCTGGGGCCTGCTTTAGAGAGTGGGATGAGCCATGATCCATGGATATTGATTCTCAATTTCAAGCTTAGCCCTGACAATACTGCCCCATGGAGATCTCTGCTGATTCTGTTTCCTGGTGCTGCCCTCCTGGCTGGTGCTCTCGGGCCTTTTCCTTCTTGTGCACTAAGCCACTCAAAAGAAGCTGAGAGCCTCATATATGACACTCTCAGCGCACCGACTCTCTCTCTCTTTCCCCACACTCATTTCCCCATCGCATAAAAATCAGCGTTGATCTTGAGCATCCCTCGTGGCTACCATGTGACAGGCTGGCAGGTGTTAAGACAGAGCTGAGAGCAGAAAGAGGAGACGGAGAGGGAGAAGTGAAAAGAGAGTGAAAGAGAAAGCAAGAGAAGAAACAAAGGAAACTGAACCAGAGTCAGAAGACAGGAGGAGAGGAGATGAACAGGGTGGAGAGAGGAAGAAACAGAAGGGGAGAGAAGGGCGCTAGTGTTAGTGTGGAGGACGGGGTACTACACCTTTCTGAAAACTCATATCCACCATGCGGGGGCCCATCATCTCAATGAAGTAATTCTTGTTTTTCTCATACGCCTCACCATCAATTACCTTGATGTAAATTGTTTTGCTGTGGATGGAAAAATAAGTATCATAAGCAAGGAGTAGGGTGGGGCCAAGTCAGCCAGGAGAACAGAAGAGAAGGAAACAGCAAAGTGTCCAAGCTTGCCGAACACCCCAGGGGCTTGGAGGACAGTGGCTGCCCGGGGCCCCTCCGGCCTCACGGGGGATCCTCCCGAGCTTCCTGTGGCTTCATGGCACGATCACATTCGGACACTGCAAAGAAAGAGCTTCCCAGCCAAAGGCTCTGGGTTCTAGCCCCGCATATGCTGTGTGTCTTGGACAAATCAATTAACCAACATACAAACAGGAGGAGTAATGCTTACCCTTCCCGGGGTGGTTGTGAGAGCAATGAAACAATATACTCATAAAGGCTCGGGCATTAAGGTCCTCCCATAATATCTGCTTCCTTATCCCTCTTGCTTTTGGCACAGGACAGAATTTTTTGGCTTTCAAAATCAGCTGATGTTGATCCAAAAGGTTTATTTTATAATAAAAAGCAGAAAGGGAGGGACTAATTGGTCTGTGGAAATCTTGCCCAGAACTAATAGAATTTTTCCCTTTCTGCATGGCTGTGACGATCACAGGGGAGCCAGGAGGACTGTTCCACCTGTGTCACACATTCTGGTAAGTCACAGAAGGCCTCAACGATTACTGACGTTATCTCCAAAGAAGCTTCTACAGTCACAGGGACACACTGGCTGGACCTCTTTAACTGTAGAGCATCCTGAATTACGATTTCTAAGTCCTGCAATGATCTTGTGGCTAGCACAATTATATTGCTTTTTATATTAAAAAATGTTATTTTGTTAATGTAAATATTTAAAAATATAAAACAACTTTAGTAACTTGGCTTTGCATTTCTTTCTTTCTTTCTTTCTTTCTTTTTTCTCTTTTTTAGTATTACTGGGAACTTTAAAAACAGTGGTAGACCTGGGCCTCTCCAAACTATTGCTTAATGAGGGGACTTTTCAGGGCCAGACCCCAGTCAAGATGTTCTCCCTTTATTCTTTTTCATAAAGTAGGAATGTCTTTCCATGCTAACTTGCGACAACATCTCTGCTCTCCCAGTCTTCCCCAAGTCACCGTTAGAGCTTTGGATGTCTACACAGTCTCCGTTGTCCATACTGCTGATCCTGCGGAATCAGATCTGGGTCCATCACGCCTGAAGTGAATGCAACAGCAGTTACCAACACAGCCCTCTCCCCACCACCCCACCACTTACAAAGACAGACTCCAAGCCTTCGTCACTTGTCACTCCCACCCCAGTCATAGAAAATCTGGCTAGCCACCATAGAGAGTGTGACTATTCAACTTGTGAATGGCCACAATGCTTTGGCCTTCCTTCTTCCAGGTAATGGAGACTGATGTCCTGTGTTCAAGTCTCACCTCCACCCCTCACTAGCTAGGTGACCTTGGGCAACTTGCTAAAGCTTTTCAAGTCTCACGTGTAGAACTGAATGGTAGTTCTAATTCTGTAGTGTTCTTAAATGAGATAATGCATGTGAAGCTCTTGACTCTTGTGCTCCCTACTAAATGTTAAATAAATAGCAGCCATTATTACTAAGAGTGACAACGACCCCAGTTTGGTGGCTTGAGAGTAATATGTAAGGGAATCTTACCATCTTCAGCCATTAAGTCAGAAAATAAGGGGAAATCAATAAATAGAATTGGTGACCCAAAAGGTGGTACAAGCTAGAAATAGAAGTCGGGTCAAGAAAGGTTTGGATAAAACAGGAATGATAGATCCCAAATGGGTTATTAGAGGGGCTGGGAATGTTGACAGTGGTAACAGAGAGCACCTCTCCCATTCTCTCAAAGTCTGGCCTGTGCCCCCATCAGCGATGAGCTCTGCTCTGGGTTGGACAGACCACATGTCCTACAACATGGCGTGGTTTGTGCTTGCTTTGATTTTTAGTGAGCAGATAAAGAGAAGAAGAGATGCCATTGACATCTTAGTTGAGGACAACAGAGATGAGGACAGGCATTCAGCAGCTGCAGGAGGAACCCAGGTCAGCTAGCGGGAACCACCAGGGTGGGATGGGAGGAGGAGGCAGTGTGGGATTCCGCCACTGAGATCACTCCTGGGGAAGGCAGCATGTCTGTTTGAATTTAAGGTGTTACCTTGCCTGGAGGCCAGAGAAATCCCTTCCAGCTCTTGAAACTGAGAAAGTTCCCACTTCTGCTCAAGTCACAAATGAGGCCACAAGAACATTTAAATTTAGTAAGAGTCACCAGCTGGGTCTTGAGTTTCTCTTTCCAAACTTGTTCCTCCCCCATTCAGTCAATGACACCGTCATCTACCAACTGCTCAAGCCCCACATCCAGAGTCACCTGATTCCTTGCTTTCCCTCACTCGTCCCCCCATCACCTTTCCCTGTCCCCAGCATATTCAATTTACCACACCTTTCCCCGTGCCATCAGAGCCTGGATCCAGACACCATCACCTCTCCCTTGGACTTTGCAGTATCCTCCTAAGAGATTTCCCTGCTCCTGCCGTTGTCCTCCTCATTCAATCCCTTCCCCACATTACAGCCAGGTTATCTATTAAATATGCAGTCCAGGTCCTGTCATATCCCCTGTGATTGGAATAAATGCAAAGCCCTTACCATGGCCTATGGGAGCTTGCTCCATCCAGCTGCTGTTGGCCTCTCAGACCTCACTCATAACATTCTCCTTCTGCTCATGGGGCCCGACATGGTGGTCTTCCTATTCCTCAAATCAAGCCCTTTCCTACATAGGACATCCCCCTGCTATTCCCTCTGCCTGGGACAGTCTTCACCCGGGTTTGTGCTGATCCTTGTCCTTTGGGCTCTCAGTAAACATCCCCTCCTCAGAGAGGCCTTCCCTGGCCACCTTATCTCGAGGTGGTCACTTTCCATATCATCACTCCGCTCGTTCCCTTCAGTGCACTTATTGCAGCCTGAAGGTAGCTGGTTAGTTTCTCATTTACCACCTGTCTGTCCATGTTAGTGTGTAAGCTCCACGAGGACAAGGGACTTGTCTGTCTTATTTGGCACCGTGGCCCGGTGCCCCACCTAGCACCTGGCATGTAGGAGGCCTCAATCAGGACTTGCTGAGTGACTAGTGGTGAATTTCTAACACAAGCAGAATGAATCTACTCTGCCTTTTTTGCAGTAAAAATTTAAGTCATTAGGGAGAAAAAATATTTTGAAGGCTACTTTCATGAAATTCCCAAGGATTCTCAGTGGGACAAAGAAGCCAGAGCCCAATAGCATCAAATCTTGACCCTCGGCTTACATAAGCTACTATGTTTGTCCACTCTGCAGAAGATCTCTCCAACACCCTGGGGATCTAACTCATTGGTTCAGGTAAGGGGTTTTGAATCCTTTGTCCCCCCATTCCCGATTCCTCCTTCGACCACAGTGGCAGTTACTGAGTGGTCATGGGGGCAGCTACTCCTAGAGCCAGTAACGCTGTCAGAAGCTCCAGGGCCTGCATCTGCCTCTCCTCCCAGCCTTTCACAGCATACAGCATTGCCAGGTAAGACCTGGCTGTACTGCTTGGAAAAGGCGCTCCCAAGAGATCTCCCACCAACAACCGGAAGGGATTAGGAATGCATTTCTGGGCTGTCTAGCTGGCCTTGGAAAACATTCCTTTGCATCGAGGACATCCAGTTCCAAATCAGCCTCTGATCCTCAGGGTACTGCAAAGGGAAGTGTTCTCTTTAGCTATTATGTTCCTTTAGAGTGAAAGAGAGAGTAAGCAGCATTTATGAGTTGAATGGATGAATAATACATTGGAGGAGGATGCTGTGAGTTTTACTTTATAAAAGAAGGACGAAATCCAAGATAATACTATGCTTACATGGTTTTCAGCACCATGAGAAGAACTTTCTTATTTCATCCTTCTGCTGTATTAACATAAGTATTATTATTACTTCCTTTTTAAAGGTAAGAAAACAGATGCTCAGAGAGGTTAAGTAACTTGCTCAGAGTCACACGGCTAGCAGGCAGCAGAGCTAGGATTTTAGCACATGTCCTTTCCTACTCCTATAGCTTTTTTCCTACAGGCAGGTAGATAAGCTCTTGGCACCATTCCCAAGCTGCCACCACAGCGAGGAACCACAGAATTCCCCCACTGAAATTCTGGCAGCGCAGGCAGGTAATAAGTGGCTCTGCCTCTGCATTGCGTTGTGAGTAGGTGGCCTCCTAACCCTTTGGCCCTCCCATGCCAGAAATAATCTCTAAATACAGGCTGGGCTTCTGACTCGGTGACCTTTTCCCTCCCGATTCCCACTAAATGACTCTTCGCCATATCAAGAAGGGTTCCCTTTCATCACTTCTAAATGTATCCTCGCTGCTCCAGGCCAGCTCTTGTTCACAAAACTGCCTTGATCTGGAGCAGCAGGATGGAGCTGGTGGAGGAGCAGCGAGCCTTTCCATGGAGCTTTCAGAAGCCTCACGTCTCTGTGTTGGGTTTTTCTTGTTGTCTCCTTTATCTTCCCAGTTGGTTGCCAGCTGCCCCCATCTCTTCCCTTGCCAGGCTTCTGACTCTGTGAACCTAGGCAGACGCCCCCACCTCCCCCTGACAGCCCAGCACTGACACTCTCCCAACCCCTCCTCCGAGGTCTGGGGAAAAGACTCCTGTCTCAAGGGAAGGCTTAGGATGCTCTAATTGATTTTCTCTTGAAAATAACTGTGTCCCAGGGTCCCTGAAAACCGTGTTTCTCAAACTTGAACGTGCACACGGATCACCCAGGCATCTTGTTCACACGCAGACTCTGACTCGGCAGAGCTGGGGGGGCCCAAGAGTCTGCCTTCCTCACCAGGTCCCAGGGGATGCAGATGCCGCTTCTCCACGGCCCGACTCCGTGGAGAAGTTTCTCTGGCTCTGCTAAAAATGTAGGGAAAGGAGAACTGCTGCTCAAATGCTACTGCCAGTCAGGGCGTTGGGGGCTGGAATCAGAGTCTAGCATTTCAGCCAAAGGCTGGACTGATTAGGTCAATTCTGACACTACATTTTGAGAGGGACATTAGAGTACACCCAGGATAGGCTGACTAGGGTGATGAGGAGTCTAGAAACCACACTTCAAATCAGTTTACTAATACTTACCTGATGCTTACTTTGTGCTAGACATAGCTCTAAGCATTTTACTTCTATTAAGTAATTTAATCCTCATAACTAACCTGTGAGATAGGTATAGGTCAGGCAAGGTGCTATGTTCTCTGTATATGTTAATATTATCTCATTTCATCTTTACAATAACCTGCGAGGTAGATACTATTTTTATAGACATTTCCACAGATGAAAAACCAGATAACCAGAAAAGTTAAGACACTAGCCCGAAGTGAAAACTAAGAAAGTGGCAGAGCTGGGATTTGAACTCAGTGTGGCTCTAAAGACTGCGCTTCTAACTACTGGGGTCTGATATGTGGATCCAGAGGAGTGATGTCCCCTGGGGGACATGGTGCCCACACCAGATGGTTTTGGGGCTGTCACAGGTGCTGCTTCCAAAGGGCTAGGACCTCTGGCTGGCAGTTCCAGGGAGGTGGACTGCACCCCTTCCATGTACCATTACATCAGTGAGATGAACTGCTTATAAGGAAGTGATTGTCTCATTTCTGCTGGTATTAAAAAATAGGATGCTGACCATGCATGAACAAGGCAGTGGAAAGGATTCTAGCATGTTCCAGGAGGTCAGGTGGATGGCCTCTAAAGAGCTACACCCAGTGGTGAGCTAGCTGGTCAAGCAGCTCTCTGGGAATAAAAAGGAACCCTGATTTGGAGTGTTTGCCTTCCACAGGGAAAATACTCTCCCTGTGGTCGATTTCAAGCTGTTTAACAGTCTAACAATCAACTTGCAAAATTCTGAAACATTGAAGAATCAGCTCTTGCAGGCTGGTAAGCGCCTGCTCCTCAACACACCACTGACAGCATCAGATTCCACCAAAATGTCTGGGAGGAGTTATGATGGGAGGAGTTATGATGGGAAAAGGTAGTTTGAATTGATTTACAAATTATGTTGCCACGTGCCACCGTTTGCTCAAAGTGGGTACGTATCTGACAAAATGAAGTATGAATGTGCTTATTCAAAAAAGCCTTTGGCAAAAAGCCTTAAAGATTTGGCTTTTTAAAGGATTGTGGGTAGGTAGGGAGGCTGTGAAAGGAGAATTTCTAAAATATTCCACCAGAGTTGTTCTACCCCATCCCTGGAACCTATGAATATGCTGAGATACCACGTCCATAATGTTACATGGTACAGGATGCGATATGGCACCATTGCTGACCTTAAAATAGAGACATTGCCCAGGGGGGCCTGATTGAATCACATAGGCCCTTAAAAGCAGAGAGCTTTCTCTGGCTAAAGAAGAGGGGGAAGCCAGAGAGATGTGAAGCATGAGGATGAGGCAGAGAACCCAGTCAAGCCTGCCTGGGTTGTGAGATACAGAAACTGAAGATAATAATAAATGGTTATTGTTTTAAGCCTCTACGTTTGTGACAATTTATTACACAGTAATAGACCACGAATATGGGAGGCTTATTTATTTTATGGAGGCAGGAACTGAGCCAGATCATCTCTTGGAACTATCTCGCAGCATCTATTTTGTAATCAGAATACTTTGTCCCAGGGGAAGGGTCCTTTGTGCAAAATAGATAAAGGATACAGCCCTGAAGATACACAGCTTGACAAGGACAGGGGGCCTTCCTCTGGCTTACATAGCACCTTGCCATGGGGCAGGGCTTGGTGTGGAGAACACTGGCTGGATTTTAGCCTCAACCTCAGGGTCTTTATGTAGTACACAACCTGAACAACTGTATGCAGCAACCCTGATGGGCAGACTCTTGCCTGGTGCATGATTCTACAGGAATATAGGACAGGCTGAGCACAGAGATGGATCTCGCTGAAGAATTTTCTGCAGTTTGGGGAGACGGTCAGGTAGGCGGGAGGATGACCAGAAAGGGAGGGATGAAGTGGGAGGGAAGGGTGTATGGGTGCGTGTGGGGGAGAACGCACAGGGTCCTTTTGCTTTGGTGTCTATTCCAGAGTCTCCTGATGAGGTCTCTGCCACTTGCAGCTTCTCTACTGGACTGATCTAAAACCCACGAGGGTGTGGCTTGCCCTGGGCAAAACATAGGAACACTGTCTCTATTGATGATTAAGACCTGACTGCTGGGCATGAGTGCAGACCCACAGAGATGAGGACTTGATTCTCACTCTGTTCATTCTGAAAGGTCTGGGCACATGACCGGGCATTGCAGCCCATGGTTGGCTCCTCTGTTCTCCTAAATATCCACGTTCGCGGCTCCTGAAGAGCTTGTTACCGGTGGCTAGAGGGAAAAGGGCATCTGAGATAGATAACTGTATGATTACAGACCTAGACTTTGGGATATGATTAGAGACAAGGAGGTGCCAAAAGCCCCAAGGGGGCAACTTCTCTCTCTCCCAAAGGTCAGGGCAAAGTTTCTGATTTTTAGGAAAGCAATCTTCTAAAGTAGGCACCTTTCCTTTTGAAGGCTGTCATGCTTTGCAGGGCAGCTCTACAGGAGAGAAAAGATTTTAGATCATAAATTTTTATCCTCTCCTTCCTTACTTAGAGGATACAGACTTAACACTTCATCTTAGGAATTGAAAGCTCTTTTTAATGTCCATCCACCCATCCATCCACCCATCCATCTCTGCAATTCTGTCTTTTCAAATTTGTCCACACAAGCTCTGCACTTCAAGATTCCACATTATGCCCAAAACATGTCATCCCTCTGCTCACCCTGGAGATCCTTCCTTCTTTCCTTCCTCTTACCCATCCACCCATCCATCCCTGTATCCATTCATCCCTCCCTCCACCCCTCCCTTTCATTCGATAAATATTTATTAAGCACCTAATACATGTCAGGTGTGATTATCAAGCAGGGAAGACACAATTTCTGCCTTTAAAGAGTCTTATGTGTAGTGGAGAGGCAGATAATTAGCCAAGTAATTAGAGCGAAGTGTGGTAAGTGTGACAATAGGGGACGAGCAGGGCTGGGGACACACCTGGTCTAGAATAAGGATATCGGGGAGTCTTTGCAGAGGAAGGGATATTTCAGTAGAGGCCTGAATGATGAGTCGAGTCGGTTTGGTTAAGAGGAGCAGAGTCTTCCAGAGAGAGGGGACGACATGTATAAGAAGCTTGCTGGTGAGAAAGGACACGATGGCTTCAAGGGGGACGAAATGAGTTCGGTTTGTGCTGAGGAGTTGGGGATGGCATACTCTCCTCTCTACCTTGCCAGGTCCTCCTTGCCCCACTAAAATAGAGTGCAGGGACTGCCTGGGTCTGGGAGGATGTTCCTGCACATCCAGCCCATGCTCAGTTTCCTACATTGTGACCGTTGCACTAAATTAATCATGTCCTGCCTGAAGCATTTCCTGGTTGCTTCCTGGGTAATTGTTTTGCTTCCTGGGCTAGGCTATATTTCAGGGGGTTGGAATATGTCTTACCCCCAGCTCCTCTGCTGTGCTTAGCCCAGCTCTAGGTACAGAGCTCTGAAAAAAATGCTTATTGGATACATGGTCCCTGATTCATCCACCCATCCATCTACCCACTCACTCAATATTTATCAGAAGGATGTTCCTACGGTCATGGAACTTACAGTCTAGTAGTGTGTCCATGTACAGAAAATAGCCCTTGGTCTCTCCCCTTTGTTTGCTCTAGTGGAATTCCCATGGGGCAGGAGGCAATATTAAGCCCTAGACAATTTCATGTCTCTGTGGAGGGAACCAACTTATTACCATTTCTCAGGCAGCTAAGATAATTCTTAGCTTGAGTATAGGAACAAAATTCCAGAAGGCTCCTGAGCTTGACTATTGCTTGTGGCTACCAAGCAAAGATAAAAGTATGTGTATGTGTGGGTTTACTCACGCATGTGAGAAAAGGAACGTGCTTAACCATTGTCTCACTGCACTCCCTCTGCCAGGACAGCAGCTCTCAACTCTTTAAGCTCTGACAAAGATTCCTCTCCCTTTTTGCTGTCCTACGGTGGAGAGGAGTGTGTCATATTCCTGATGTGTGTGCGTGTGAGTAGGGGTATGATGGGGTGGGGTGAAGGTAGGGAACATTTCACTAGACATTAGAGGGAGAATCTGGCCTTCTCGAAAGTAGTCTCTGCAGGGGCATTGCCTACTTACTCTCGAAGGGGAATTACATTTCCATTCTCTATAGCAGGGGTCTGTGCGGGCTTCAGCTCTACATGTGACTCAGTTATTTACGGCCCCATTTGGGCCCCAGGTTTGCCCTGACTCACCCACAAGGGAGTGGGGCCGGGGAAGGGAGGAATATTTGCCACCCCAATTCTCTCCATCTTCTGAGTCAAGAGGGGAAGTAAGAAAACACCAGTGGTCTGGGAATAAGTGGATGCCGTGCCGTGAAGTTGATAAATCTCCTTCTTGGAAAGGCAGTAAGAATAATCTATAAAATCGTTTTATTTAACAGTGTGTCTGCTCCCTGCACTGAAGAGAACAAGTGGCTGGCTATCTGATTCATGGCTTTAGAGATGTTGGGTCTCTCTGTCTTGCTTTCTCTCTCTGTTGGGGATCTCATTTTAAAAGAATGATTTTGACCCAAGCAGAAAGGAGGGAAGTTTGTATTGTATAAACATGAAATGTTGAGTCCAAGAAAAACCTTCTAATAACAGAAAAAGAGAGGAGGTGGTTCTTCAGGACCCGAGTCAAACACAGTCAAAGCTCCTTGTCTTCCATTTTAAACCCCTGTCCACTAGAGCACTTACAGAGCCCACATTTCTGGTGGATAATTTCTAGAGATCTCCATAAATAGCAAATCCAGGAAAGATTGCTGTCCCTGGGCTGGGAAGAAAAATAATACTTCAATTAGAGATTTAACTACATGGAAGATTAGCTGATTTTATAGACATTTTCTTGGCTGACCCAATCAGGGACTAAACCAAGGTGGAGCTACAGTGCTGCACATCTGCACTGAGCTCCAGGCACACGGAAGTCAACGAGAACACTGCTCCCTGGCCTTGTGCAACGCAGTGGCCCTGGATGACAGAACAGCACACAGGTTGCATGTCAGCTACTGTTATCATTTATGATATATTGAATTATAGGTCCCAAAGGGGTAGTCAGAAATTTCCACCTTCTAAAGACCTGTTTTCCAGTTCATGGTTCTTCCCTTCTTCTCTTAGTCAAATGAAAAATTCTTATTTTGCACTGTCTAGAGACAAAATGGGGCTCAGGCTATCAAAGGCTAGGAGCCAGAGGGCCTGAGTCCTAGTCCCAGATCAACTGTAGGAGTGGTGAATCCTTTGCTCTCATGTGAGAATCTAGCCTACTGCTAGTTTCACACAACCTGGTGATCTTGACAGGAACATAGTAGGCCAACATCTTGGGGAATAAAGTTTCAAAGCATAAGCTGAGATTTTCACAAAAGGGGAGAGGAAATTTCCCCAGCAGAAATCCTATTTCTTTTACATTTAAAAGTCTGAAGTTCTCTGACAGTCAATGCAAAAGGCTGATATAAATAAACAATATTTTAACGCAATGATTTTTTTTTTTTGACACAAGATCTCGCTCTGTTGCCCAGGCTGCAGTGCAGTGGTGTGATCATAGCTTGCTATAACCTTGAACTCCTGGGCTCAAGTGATCCTCCTGGCTCAGCCTCCTGAGTAACTGGGGCTACAAGCATGAGCCACCACTCCTGGCTAATATTTTTTTTATTTTTATTTATTTATTTTTTGGTACAGACAGCATCTTGCCATGTTGCCCAGGCTCATCTTTAACTCCTGGCCTCAAGTGATCCTCTCACCTCAGCCTCCCAAAGCTCTGGGATTACAGGGCTGGGAGCCACAGTGCCCAGCCAGTGATTTTTAAAAGTCAGAATTAATGCAAAAAAAAAAAATCCATGATGAACAAACCATCAAAATTGTAAATAAAGCTATGTTCCTATCCTGCACTTGCAAGACTCACCTCACTCACCTCACCCTAACCCTAACCCTAGTTAGATCTCTCTAGTGGTCATTTGATATCTTGTGGTACCATGGAAAGAATGTTACGCTGTGAAAAGACCTGAGTTTGAGTTCTGCTGCTGTTACTTTCTTGCT
>CAUYSK010019934.1:0-52572 GCA_963575035.1 Avahi laniger | reverse complement strand
GAGATCCCGTCTCTACTAAAATTAGAAAGAAATTAATTGGACAACTAAAAATATATAGAAAAAATTAGCCGGGCATGGTGGCGCATGCCTGTAGTCCCAGCTACTCGGGAGGCTGAGGCGGGAGGATCGCTTGAGCCCAGGAGTTTGAGGTTGCTGTGAGCTAGGCTGACTCCATGGCACTCTAGCCCGGGCAACACAGTGAGACTCTCTCTCAAAAAAAAAAAAAAGAAATATCAGCCAGGCACGGTTGTGTGTGCCTGTAGTCCCAGCTACTCAGGAGGCTGAGGCTGGAGGATGGCTTCAGCTAGGAGTTTGAGGTTTTCAGTGAACTATGATGACAACACTACACTCCAGTCGGGGCAACAGAGTGAGCCTCTGTCTCAGAAAAATTTTTTTAACTCACATTATTCTTGGAGCTGCTTTGAAAGTCCAATTGACCTTCGAACAACACGATTTCTGAACCGTGCAGTGCACTTCCGTGGATTTTTCCAACCAAAGGTGGATGGAAGCGCAGTATCGATGGGGCGCAAAGCCCACGTCCGCGGGTTCTGCAGGCCGACCGTGGGCCTGGAGCGCGGACGCTGGTAGGTGGGGCCTGGGACCGGTCCCCTAGTGCACCGAGGGACAACTGTCATTCGAGGTTCCTTGTCTGTGCCTGACAGGTTGCAGCGAGCCCAGGTGCTTCAACGGGGGGACGTGTCTGCAGGCTCTGTACTTCTCGGATTTTGTCTGCCAGTGCCCCGAAGGATTCTCTGGAAAACGCTGTGAAATCGGTGAGTGGGCGGGGGCGAGAGGGGGACTGAAATCCCGGCTCCCGGATCTGCCCAGGAAGGAGGGAGGTGTGACGGGAGCCAGGGTGGGTCAGGGACGGGGACACCCGCCTGCCGTCGGTTAGGAGCCACCGCGCAGGCCCCGGGGCAGAGCCCCGGTGCAACTCCGGAGTGCGGCTGGCGCCCCGGGTGCCGGCCCCCTCTGGACCCTGCGGCTCCGCGGCCTGCCTGCCTCGCCGCTGGGGGCAACAGGGAGACGTGGGAGCCTTTTGAAAGGCCGAATGAAAGGCTGAACGAGAGGCCGTGTCCTGCTCCCCCTCAGACGGCAGGGCCACGTGCTACAAGGACCAGGGTGTCACCTACAGGGGCACGTGGAGCACGGCCGAGAGTGGAGCGGAGTGTGTCAGCTGGAACAGCAGCGCGCTGGCCCGGAAGCCCTACAACGGGCGGAGGCCGGACGCCGTCAGGCTGGGCCTCGGGAACCACAACTACTGCAGGTGAGAGGTGGCCAGAGCTGCCCCCGCCGGGAGACACCTGTACCCGGCCAGTCAGGGCTCTCCAGGGCGGCCGAGCCAGGACGACGCAGACGTCTGCGGACAGAGACGTCCATAAGTTTGTGTTAAGGAATTGGCTCGTGTGGCTTTGGGGACCGGCAGGTCTGAAAGCTGCGGCGGCGGCGGCCGCAGACCTGGGCGGGGGGAGGCCGCGTCCTCCAGGCAGAGCGTCCCTCCGGCGTTTGCTTTTAAGGCCTCCCCCGACTGGACGAGGCCCACCCCTTGTCCAGGATAAGCTCCTTTCCTCACAGCCACTGGCTGTGGGTGCGAAGTGCATCTACAAAACGCCTTCGCCACACTGGGATGGATGCTGCATTGTAACCGGGTACCACGGCCACGCAGCTGACACGGGAGACCGTCACGGTCCTCGTCAAACCGGCACCCGCACACGGCTCCTCACGCCACACTCGGTCTCCACGCACAGACGACTGCGTCACGCTCCTGCCCGACACGGCGCAGCCGCCCAGTGCGCAGCCCCAGACGCGCTAGCCCTTTCCCTAGAGGGAGGCTTCACTTTGACCTCCCCGGCCCTCCCTGGCTGATTTTTCAGAAACCCGGACCAAGACTCGAAGCCCTGGTGCTATGTCTTCAAGGCAGGGAAGTACAGCTCGGAGTTCTGCAGCACACCCGCCTGCTCCCAGCGTGAGTGGCAGCGCCCCACCCCGCCTTCCCTCAGTGTCCTTGGGGAGAGGGTCTGCAGGACGAGGCTGTCCTGCAGCTGAGGAGAGAGACGGGCCGGCAGGAGTTAGTCCTTTTGACCGCAGAGGGAAGAAAGTCAGGAGACTTAGGTCTGTGCCCCACTTCACCTCTAACTGGCTGTTTGACCTTCACCTCTCTGACCCTCAGTCTCTGTATCTTACAGAGGAGAGGATGGGGCTGAATCAGTGGTTTCCAGCCCTTCTGTGAATGGACGGAGATTTTCACTTTTTTGATGAATGGGCTCTTCTCTCTCTCTCCCTCTCGAGTCTTTTTTTTTTTTTTTTTGAGACAGACTCTCACCCTATTGCCGAGTAGAGTGCCGTGGCATTAGCCCAGTTCACAGCAACCTCACACTCCTGGGCTCAAACTCCTGCCTCAGCCTCCAGAATTGCTGGGACTACAGGTGCACGCTACTACCACCGGCTAATTTTCCATTTTTAGTAGAGATGGGGTCTTGCTCTTGCTCAGGCTGGTCTTGAACTCCCGACCTCAAGCAAACCTCCTGCCTTGGTCTCCCAGCATGCTAGGATTATAGGCATGAGCCACCGCGCCAACCCCTTCTCAAGCCTTTTAATGTGAAAAATCTTCCCAGATTGAAAAAAATACTAAGTTACAAAGAGGTACTATGAATTCAGTGGTGCTTTTACAAATGATTATGCTATTTATCACAACAGTATGAAAGATATTTTTTAAAGTTCTAAATATATGCACACAGAAGTCACATGCATTCAGCATCGGGTCTCCCAGCTGGTGCACCTGCAAACTCGGAGACTGCAGCATCTCGAAAGCATCTGCCCTGTCGGCCAGGAGCTGGGCTAGGTTAGGACCCGCTGCTGCAGATTACCTTAAAGATCCCTTCCAGTTAGGGTCTTCCTGCGCAGAGGTCAGTTTCACATGGGGAGAAAAGAAACAGGGCGAATAAATGAAAACAGGCAGCGTTCTAAGGCTTCTACTACCTCTTCCTCCCCAAGCCCAGCAAACCCTTCAGCACCGTGGCACCCCAAACCTGAGAGGTTAGGGCCCCCGACACGCCTGCCCCCAGTGCAGCACCTTGGTTCGCTGCAACCTGGCAGAATAAACAAGGAAATTGCTAATACCTTTCAAAGCAGCTCCAGAAACAGTCTCCACGGACGGCACGTGGCACCCTCCTGCTAGCCCTGAGTGTGCTCGCAGCCCGCTCCGCACGGCCACCTAGGCCACAGCCAGTGGTGGAGGTCAGACCGGAGGTGAACTCGTGTGCCATGTCCGTGTAAAAGGGCTTGAGGAAGGGGTGGGGGAGGCGGGAGGTGCCACCCTCCTCTGGGAGCCAGGCGGGCCTCCGCCTCCGCCCGACTTGCCTGCTGCCGCATTTGACGGGGTTCGTCTCACCTTGAGGTTGCTTTTCCTCCAGGAGGAAACGGGGACTGCTACTTCGGAAAAGGGTTAGCGTACCGTGGCAGCCACAGCCTCACCACGTCTGGGGCCTCCTGCCTCCCGTGGAATTCCGTGAGCCTGGTGGGCAAGGTCTACACGGCATGGAAGAGGAGCGCCCAGGCCCTGGGCCTGGGCCAACATAACCACTGCCGGTACGCGCACAGGGTCCGAGGGCCAGGGGCAGGAAGGGCTGTCGGGTGGGAGGAGGTTTGATGCCTGCAGTCCCGACAGACCCCGGGTGGGAGGGAACCACAGATGCTTCTCGCCCGACCCACTCATTTGCTAGAATCACAGCCATCGTGAAAGCAGGCTCGCAGCGTTCCGACCAAAATCCCAACTCAGGGAATCCCTGTCTTGCAACACTCGGTCCTCACCTGCACTGCTCGCACGGGACACCTCTGTTCCAATGAACTGTGCGTTTCTTCACGGACAGCGCTGTTCCTCCCCACAGCCCTGTGAGATCAGAGCGCTGCAGACTGACAGGAAAGCAGAGAAGTCACTCTCCAGGGCGCGCCTGCCAGAGCCGGGCTGACCCCCGCGCCTCCCCTGAGAGCAGTGTTTTTGCCACTGGTTTACGGAGGCTCCTTCCCGCTGACCCAGCCTGCGAAGCGACTGGACTGTGATCGAAACCTTGCTCCTTCGCCCTTTAGGAACCCAGATGGGGACGTCAAGCCCTGGTGCCACGTGATGAGGGACGGCAAGCTGACGTGGGAATACTGCGACATGCCCCAGTGCTGTAAGGGCTGGTCCTGCCCCCCCCGGCTGGTGTCACTTCTTAGCCGCCTCCTCACCCCTTTGTGTGTCTTCGCCGCTGTCTGCGCAGACGGTGGTATCTGCCGGGCTTCCACGACGCAAGCGGCGGTGGCGGCGACACGGGCATGCAGCTGTCCGCTCCTGGGTGGTGTGTGAGGTGCTGGGAGGGGACAAGAAAGGATGCACCAGCTTCTCTTGGAATTCGGCGGGCTCTAAACCTTTCTAGAGGCCCCTGTTCGTGATGGTGGTGACAGCGAGGTCTCACACGTGGCTCCTTAGATAACCATACCGTGGTGAGGGGCTTCTTCCCGTCTGCAGTCACAGATCGGAGAGCAACCTCTCAGCCCTCCGTGGCCGGCCCCTCGCCGGGCCTGCTCCCTGTCCTCTGACCCTAGGCTTGTCCTTCTCCCGTGGACTGCGCCACGCTTCCCACTGCGCCCACTTGACACGGGGACTGGGTTAACCACAGGTGCTGAGAGACAGAACATTCAAGTTGGTGCACGTTGGTAAAAAATGAAATTTTAGTTGGAAAGCTGTCACTCAGTTCCTGTGAACACATAGGTCAGCCAGAATGTTCCTCAAGGAACACAGAGCCTTCCGGGAAAGGCGAGGGAAAAGCCACCAGCTAAGGCACGGGCAGGCTCACTGGCTCAGAGTGGCGGGGACGTGATGGGGCCAGCTCTGGGCGACACAGGCTGCGGGGACACGGAGCAACGGGCAGATGTCTCGGGAGGAGGTTGTAAGGCTTCCTTATTTCTTAAGCCGGGAAGTGGCTGTAGGAAAAAATCAGGAGGGAAGCATCACAGAAAGACCCCCGATTGGGAGTCACACAGACCGGGGTTCTAATCCAGGTGGGCACAGCTCCTCAGCCCCCCTGAAATTCGGCGTTGTGAGAGTTAAGGATAACGTGTATACAATACTCGGGGTGTCGTCCCCAACAAATGAAGTCGTGGTTTCGTCCTGTCGCCCTGCACCTACACGAGCGCAGTGAGCCCGCAGAAACCTGGGGTTCCGAGAGGAGAAACAAGATGAGTGCGCGAGGGCCGCGCCCCAGGGCTGCAGGTCTCATCCGCCTTGTCTGTCCTTCCCTCGCCCAGCCACCTGCGGCCTGAGGGAGCACAAGCAGCCCCAGTTTCGCATCAAGGGAGGACTCTTTGCAGACATCACCTCGCATCCTTGGCAGGCCGCCGTCTTTGTCCGGAACAGGAGGTCTCCGGGAGACAGGTTCCTGTGCGGGGGCGTCTTGATCGACTCCTGCTGGGTCCTGTCTGCTGCCCACTGCTTCCAGGACAGGTAGGGGCGTGGAGAACCAGCAGGTTGTCTGTTCTCTGAGGCCTAGAAACCAGGCCCCCGGAGATCGCGGCGAACGCGGCGTTCTAAGGCTGCTTCTCCCGCAGGTTTCCTCCCCACCACCTCACGGTGATCCTGGGCAGAACGTACCGCTTGGTCCCTGGAGGGGAGGAGCAGAAGTTTGAAGTAGAAAAATACATTGTCCACAAGGGATTTGATGATGACACTTACAACAATGACATCGGTAAGAGGCCGTCGCTCTGTGCTCCAGCTCACACCCCACATCCATGACACACACCCGGGCACGTGCACTCGCACAGCCGTGCGACACCCCCGGGACCCCTCCTTCCATTCGCTCGCCCCCTCCTCTCAAGCGGGAAGCCGCTCTTCACCCCGGGCGTGTCCCCTTCCTCACTCCAGCCCTGCTGCAGCTGAAATCAGACTCGCCGCGCTGTGCCCAGGAGAGCAGCTCCGTCCGCGCCGTGTGTCTCCCGGCGGCCGACCTGCAGCTGCCCGACTGGACAGAGTGCGAGCTGTCCGGCTACGGCAAGCACGAGGCGTGTAAGTGGAAGGACGTGGCGGCAGGGGATGTGGCGGTGGACCAGACAGAAGCAAAACCGGTCACGAGAGCCGGGTTCCAGCCCCAGGCCCGGCACCAATGAGCTCCCCGCCTCCCTACATAGCGAGGACCATCTCTGCCTTCCCTGCCTCGCAGGCCCCGTGTGCAGGGTGGGAGTGTCCGAATGGTCCAAGTGCTTCAAAGGCCTTAAGGATTCAAGAAGGTTCTGTGTAAGAAGTGGAGTGCAGAGGCTGAGGGTGTGCGTTCTGGGATGCTGGAAGGGTGTGGGCCTGACTGCAAATCCCGCTTGCTTAGCTGTGTGACCCCGGACATGGCATTTTACTTTGAACTGCACTAAGCCTCGGTTTCCTCGTTGGTAAAGTAGAGATAGAACATAATTAGAGTATGAGGATTAAATGAGATAATATTAGATTAAACTAGGGGTGGTTAACTGGGGTGATGTTCCCCTCAGGAAACATTTGGCAAGTCTAGAGACATTTTTGGTTGTTACAGCTCAGGGCGGAGGTGGGAATGAGCACTCGGGGATGCCGCCAAATGCCCGCAGCGCACAGGACCGTCCCCCACTGGAAGGAGCCATCTGGTCCAAAACGCCAACAGTGCTGCTTCTGAGACTCTGGGTCGAGCCCTATAGAACTGCTGGTTTTAGGGATGAAAATGATAAAATATTGGCAATGTCATAGGAGTCAACCTAATAACACATGTGAAATCTTGATAAATGTCAGCTATCGGAAAACTTGCCTTTGTCCTTCCGAAAGGTTTACAGCTTCCCCTAAAACCATAAGACGTCCCCCCTCTGTTTCAGCTTCTCTTTCCTATTCGGAGCGGCTGAAGGAGGCTCATGTCAGGCTGTACCCATCCAGCCGCTGCACGTCGCAGCATTTGTTCAACAGAACTGTCACCAGCAACATGCTGTGTGCGGGAGACACTCGGAGTGGAGGGAGCCAAGACAACCTGCACGACGCCTGCCAGGTAAGCACGACGGCTCTGCGCACTCTGGGCGCACCCGGGACACGGATGCCCCTCGGCAGCAGGTTCTTGGCCGAGGGAACCGGTGCAGCCAGCACGGAGCAACGTCATCTCAGCGAGGCCCCGGGGGTCCCGGACTGGGCCTCAGAGAGCAAAGCAGTTGGAAAATGATCAAAGTCACCTAAACTGCAGGAAATTTCCCCAACGTCTGCACAGGAAACTCCGCCCGGTACAGGATTTCCTTTAAGTGCAGGCAATTATTGACTAGTGAAGTGACGGATAAAGCAACACAATTAAGAAATTCTCTACTTGTCGGTGCTAGAGCACTGGAGTCCGCCACGTAGCAGGAGGAAAGGCACCATACTGGGAAGGAGGATATGTCAATAGTGGTTTGTGAGCAATAAGTTTTAGAAACTCACATTCGACCCTAATGTCCTTGGAAAGGAAACTATTTTAGGTTCTCTGTGTTGGCATCCTTATCAGGGTTAGTACTTATATTTCGTGATTAACGAGCTACTGGGGTCTGGGGGACAGACCGACCTGCTAGTATTGAGACCTAAATATAGCCAAGGAATTGTGGCTCCTACAGTTAGGGCCAGGCTCTGATGTGGGGCTGGGTTGGAGAGAGTGCAAGGAACGGATTCCAGGCTCTGGCGCTGCAGACTGTGCGGGCCTTGTTCTTAATCACATCAGTGATTTTTCCCCCTCGCTTCCTTGGCAGTATTTGGCTTCTTTTTGAGTGGTCTCTTCAGAAACCTCAACTGTATCACTTAGCTCACAGTCAAAAACAGGTTGTATCAAAGTGAAACCGTGTCTATCTGCATGCTTGAAGTTAAAAACAAAAACAAAAAGTCATTTTGATCCAATACGACAACAGCTAACAATTATCAAGCTTACTGGGTGGTGTACGTTGTTGTTGGCGCTTCCCGTGCATCCATCCGATTAGTTCCCGCAGCAGCCCCGGGAGAGAGGCAGGCGGTATCGTCTCCATCTTACAGATGAGGAGAGTCCCGCACAGTTAGCGGAGGCCGCACAGTTAGTAAACGTTGGGTTCAAAGTAGGGTTTTTTGAGGCCTGAAATGTCTGGGCAATTATCTCAATTCTACTTTCCTAGAGTAGAAACAGCCTAATCCTCTAGAGGATCAAGATAATTGAGATATGATTTCCCCTTGCTGAACTAAATACAGTAAGTCTGCACTTAACATCATATCTGGGAAGAATAAGTTCTTAGAAACTGCGACATTAAGAAAAACAAATATAACGGAACCAATTTTACCATCGGCTAATTGATACAAACAAGAGTTAAATTCCCAGGGCGACTTTCTGGTCACAAAACATCACCAAACTTCTAAAGACCCCAAACACTTAATATTAAACATTGAGATGAGATGTATACATACATTTAAGAACGATGAACACAAGCAAGGTAAGCATTTACCAGTTATTCCAGTTCTGGGTCTCAGGAGGCTGGGGCCTGTCCCGGCAGCTCAGGGCGCCAGGTGGGCACCAGCCCTGGACAGGCCGCATCCCTGCGCAGAGCGCTTAACACACCCCGACACGCACTCGGACCAGGACAGTGTAGACACGCCATTCACCTCGCGTGCACGGGTCCGGGGTGGGGAGGGGACTCACGCAGACACACTCCACAGACAGTGGCCTCGGTCAGGGATCAGTTTTCTTTTTCATCAACATTATAGCAAGACAACATTAATATTTCTCAAGGACCTGCTGTACTTTGAAGAATACAATGTTCACATTACAAATACTAACCCTCACTTCCCCCCAAATAGTCTGCCTTTTTGCAAACAACTCACCCATTCCCTCCTTTGCAGGGTGACTCTGGGGGTCCCTTGGTGTGTTTGAAGGACAACCGCATGACGCTGGTGGGCATAATCAGCTGGGGCCTTGGCTGTGGGCAGAAGGACGTCCCGGGGGTATACACCAAGGTCACGAGCTACCTAGACTGGATCCGAGACAATACGCGACCATGACCAAGAACACCAGCTCCCTGAAATCACACGAGGTCCTGCCTTCTTCCTCCTGAGAAGACGCTGCAGAGAAGGCGTGCTTCTCTACACGGACTTCCCCACAAATCACCCCGCGGTGCAAGTGGGAGGGAACCCACAGAAGGAGAGGGCAGAGTGCATGTTTTCACAGGTGCTTCCCGTTTTGGAAGTTTTCAGGGGTTAAGGTCTGATTTCAGAATGTATTCTGTCAGACGGAAAGACAGATACGTAAATGCCAACCCCTCCAGGAATGCCACCGTCTAGAGCAGAAAATGGGTGAGCCAACCTGCGTTCAGCCAAAAGCCCACCCTCTTGATCTGTCGCCGTGAGCAGCTTTGGAAATGGGACTCCAAAGATAGAAGCATGTTCCAATAGTAAAAACCAATAACAACAATAACTAGACCCTTCAGGAAAGACTTGTGTTAGAAACAGACGTGTACTTATAGTCACAAGGGCCCGGCAGGACCTCCAGAGGAAGTGGGCTGGCCCAGCAGGTCCTGGTTCTCAAAACCACCCTCAGACCAAGTCTCCTTGGCCCTTTCCCCGCAGCCCCTGGAAGCTCTTCCCTGTGTGCAGTGTAAATCTTTGTCCTCACAAGCTTTACAGCAGAACGGAGAATTGTACCATTTTAATAACTAGGCCTTAGCATATTTATAGCAATCCGTTTTAGTTTTTACTCACCATAACCCTGTATTATACTGTACTTAAACAATAAATCCAGATATATTTTTCACAGATCAGAGTGGAGTGGTTTTGTTACACAGCACACGTGGTATCCCACTGTTTGCTGATTCATGTCGTTCACGTTTGGAATCATCTGGAATATTTGCTTCATTCTCTTGACACATGTGGAATACTTGCTGCATACAAAGCACTAGAACACCAAAAAGTGGACGGGGGCGGGGGGAGGAAGATAAGTGACAAGGTAGAATGGAGATGCCACACAACGAACGGCAGAACTTTCAGTGGAATCAGTGGCAGGAGGGTGGCGACCTGGAGGAAAGCACTGAATCAGCGAGGTGCGCGCAGACGGGTGAGGTGTGGGCCGCGGACGGTGCGGAAAGGCAATGCTGACACCGTGTCCCTGCACAGAAGCATAGAGATCCGGAGGCGCAAGACAGAGCGAGCAGAGGACGGAGCAGCGGCGCCAGTCTGGAGCGAGCTCCATGGGAGGCGGCGGCCGGGGTTGGCCACGGGCTTTGAGAGCCACGCCGAGCTGGCTCTGGGTTCTGCGGCAGCAGCTGGGCGCTGAGAGCCTGGCTGAGGGAAGGGCGGAACTGACCCGGCCTAGGAAAACCGCCAAGCGGGGGCGAGGCTTCTCAGACAACCACCACGCAGGGGAGAGGAAAGACAGGGGAGGGGGAGGAAGGACCTAGCACGACCTCGCTCGCACGGCCAAGTCCCCAGTGGCAGTTCACACCAGAAGCTAGCGCTGGGGCCACCTGTTTCCCATCGTGTCGCTTTGCTGCGCATCAGCAGAATTAAGCCGCAGACCAGCGCACACGAGTGCGCCACCTGTCAGCAGCTCTCTGCGTCTGAAGCACTTTCATACTCCTGCCTGACAGCTTTGGTTAGCGGTGACACTCTAGTTCCAAGGATCAATCTGGTAGCGCAGTGCCACTCTTGGGTATGTGCTGACAGTTCCCTAGAGAGGAGAAAGGTGGTCGTAGTCGTCTCTATTTCTTGAGGGGTTGTCAGAACTGCTCAGTTCAGAGGTTCTTGGAAGAAAAGTAGTTTCTTCCAAGAACCTGGAAACCACAGACAGATGGAGATGACTCTCAGAAGAGACTAATGAGGGACAGGGCGGAGTCCGCTGCTGCACAAGATTCACTCAATTTATACTGAAATGCACTGGAAGAGCAACGCATCATTGCCCAATACGGGTCAGGACACCCAGGACAAGACGTCTGGAACTTGCTGGGGAAGGGAATGGATAGAAGGGGAATGAATGTGATTTCCTCTTTATCCCCAGCTGTTTTATAAAACAAATAGATGCTAAAAGACCTGCAGACCAAGAGAGATTCCCAGGTAACTGTGCAACTCATATTGGTGAAGACCCTAAGAAACGCAGCGGGGAAACTGCATCCTTCCAGAGCCCAGACATGTCCCCTTTTAACTTCAAAAGTTATGGTCCCCTTTTAACTTCAAAAGCCAAAGACCCACACAATCTCCAGTACTTAGGAGCTGGGAGGAAGTTAAGAGTTTCTAATTAAATTCTCTTTTTAAAAGTCTAAACAATTAAAAAAATGAGTATTGATAGCACAGAGTCACCACCTGCTGGCCGCAGAGGAAAGCACAGGTATTCTTGCTGACACTCCCAGGGGACAACGCCCCCACCAAGCCCGCAAACGCGGCTAAGAGGCAGACAGGGCGAAGCCGAACGCCAACACTCGCAGTCCGCAAAACAGAAGGCTTACAGTCTTTTCACGGAGTAACAATCGGCCTGCACCCTTTGCAGACTCCCGATGCCTTACCTTCCAAGAAACCTCTGCTGCAAGAAAGACTTCTAGTGTCCTGAAGCCTCTTTTGTGCCTAAATTAACCCACCTGAGGAAGCAGGTCAAGACAATGGGGAAAGCACTAGAATAGACCCCTGTGGCTTTAATGGTTTTGTCTTTTACACCCCACAGAAAAATTTCATTGATCTGGAACTTAGTTCTTACAACCTTAAAAAGGACGTTACTATCAACACCCCCTGTCTTCTAGAGGGACTAGAGAATGAAACTCCATACGTGGCTTCAGATCTCCTGGTTGACAAGGACTGATGCAGCGAGACCCGCCCGAGCAGACCAGCTCGGTGCCGGCTGCTCCCACGAGGCAGGCATGCGCGGTGTCGCATCACTGTTAGTCCTGTCAACAAAACACTCAGGACACAGGACTGGGAAAACTCCACTTTACTGCGGTTTAAACAGAGACACTACTTCTGCACATGTTGAACACACAGGGAACGGACCAGCTGGACGGAGACCCCTGCACTGCTCAAGCCAGTCCACCTGCCGCAGGGCGGGGGCGGCAAGGTCTGCGGCACACGCACCGCGACAGTTACCTCATTCATGCTTAGACCTGCAGGTCCCTCACTCTGTAAACATTTTATTTCTTCTTAGGTACCTCCCTTGAAACAGGATGAGCTGCCCGAGCGGAAATAAAACAGCTGCACCTATAAACCCCCAAATATTCAGGAATTGAGATTAGTTGTTTCCTGTGACCTAGGAAACCTTAAAATCCTCCAGAGCCCACAGAAGAAGTGATTCCAGGTGCGAAGGAGTCCACAGCAGAGATGTCCCCCGCCACAGCAGGGGTGCACGAGGGCCACAGTAGCCCAGGACGAGTTCTGGAGTGACGGAGCGTGAACACCTCTGGTTGCACACAGCAGCTTGTCCCAGAGGAAAATCACACAGCGACATTACTCTGCAGCAAAAACTAGTCCCACAAATAGGAAGATAAAAGCAGCAAAAAATTCACACAAGTGCTTGGAAACAGGGCTTTAGAGAAAAGTTCTAAGGTTTGGACAGTATAAGTCTTCCTTTTTCTCCATG
The DNA here is from genome assembly GCA_963575035.1 of Avahi laniger. NCBI lineage: Eukaryota > Metazoa > Chordata > Mammalia > Primates > Indriidae > Avahi > Avahi laniger. The sequence continues at coordinate 40,006 of CAUYSK010019934.1, read as the reverse complement.
CATGAAGCAGAGCACAGTATCATTCTCTAAGCTATAATTTTTTAAAAAACATTTAATGTAAATATTTAAATAGTAATAGACACACTGAACTAGAATAAAAATTAGCCATTGGGAAAGCCTTAGGCATTCCTTCAGTTGCCATGTTTCTTAGACTGGCTTGGTTATACCCATGGCCATCAGAGCCCATCTGCCTACAACATTAATTTTGTTCAAGGATTTAAGGGATTTTTTTTGGTCTTGAAAAGGGACTGGTAGATATCTATTGTTAATAAATACATAAAGGCCAGGCCTGGTGGCTCACACCTGTAATCCTAGTACTTTCATAGGCTGAGACAGGAGGATCACTTGAGGCCAGGCATTTGAGACCAGCCTGGGCAACATAGTGAGACTCCTATCTCTAAAAAAATAGAAAAATCAGCCAGGCATGGTGGTACACACCTATAGTCCCAGCTACGCGGGAGGCTGAGACAGGATCACTTCAGACCAGGAGTTTGAGGTTGCAGGGAGCTATGATAACACCACTGCACTCCAGCCTGGGCGACAGAGCAAGACCCTGTCTCAAAAATAAATAAATAAATACATGATAGGGTACAAAACGAAAGACTGTGAGGAAATGATAACATTACCAAGCAGCTTCAAGGATCAACCATACCCTCAAAGGTAAGCATTCTTTTTACTTAGGGCTACTGATGGAAGTTTCCGACAGGATCATTTAGGATCCAGGACTAGGCCAGCACTGACAAATGTAAGTATGAGGTCACTCATGATAGCTGTGATCCCCCTTCATGGGAAATGAGTCGGCCACCTCTACTCCAAACTATGACACACAAAATCTGGCTGCACTGGGGGTTATGGGATTGGCTTTTCTGAAACTCCCCTACTTTTTAGAAAATCCTATGGAAGGATCAGGTAACAGGAAAAAGGCTGGTGAATTCTGCCGAGTAGAATTGTTTCGGGTTGGGGAAAGAGGCATTTTAGACCACCACCATGGGAAGAAGCAGGTCACCTTCCACTGAAGATGAGACCCAGTGGAAAGGGCCAGCAACAGTATCTGTGAGCTGGACAGACATCATCGCGGTCTTCAGGGGAAAACCTGATTCTACTGGCGTTTCCACATCAATAGTGGACATGAATTTAAGAAGTCTCCAGCTCATTTCTAGAAGTACAGATTGTTTTCTGTATTAGAGTAGAGGGACCAGAAAGAAACCAACTCAACTCTGTTCCCCTCAGCCCTCCACAGTGCAGTTTGATCACCCCCCCTGCCAGTCTTTCACGTGAGCGTGTCTCCTCCCAGCCCTTCTCTGCTCCTTTCTCGTCCCTCCTAGATCAGATCCTTAGCCAGCCTTCCTCCAACATTCATTGTTTCTCCCAATCTTTCTTCTTCTGATCTTTCTACCTTAGGAAAAAATCAACAACTAAGTCTTTCGGTGGCTTTAGATAATTGAAGCCAAGCAAGCAACGAGTCGTCTTTTTCTATTGTAACTGCATTAAAAATAGTTAAACATGGCGTCAAGCACCTCCACCTCCATTGCTCACCACTTCTTGGAGAACTGAGCCGGCGCTCACTGAGTTCTGGTTCTGTCCAGTTCTCACTGGTGACCCTTCCTCCCTTGATCGTTCCTCGGCACTGCAGGTTAAGGAAAAAAGGGAGCGGGCAGGGCCAGGAAGGGACTGACCTAGGGGACAGGCTGGTACATTTTACTTTTAATCAAGTAAGAAACTAAAGTGTTCATGACTGTTGCCTCTGCAAAACTCTCCCTTCAGGTTCGAACTTGGAATTTTCCAGCTTTGGTCATGTATTTTATGCCCTTAAAGGGTTTGTACTTTTCTCCATACATATCCAGACGATTCACTTTGAGTCCTGGAAGGAAGGGAGGGAGGAAAAATAAGATACATTATTTAAAAGAAGTGGGTAGCATAACTGTTTCCATTCGTTTCGATTTACAGAGATCCGTGGGACAGAGATCACTGTGACAAGGGACAGCTTATTCAGAACTGATGGATTCTCCACTCTTGGGACAAACGCTGACAGCAAAAAATGGCTCCAGGCCATGTGTGGTAGCTCATGCCTGTAATCCCAGCTCTGTGGGAGGGCGAGGCAGGAGGACAGCTTGAGGTCAGGAGTTCGAGACCAACCTCAGCTAAAGTGAGACCCTGTCTCTACTAAAAACAGAAAAATTAGCCGGGCATGGTGGCATGTGCCTGTAGTCCCAGCTACTGGGGAGGCTGAGGCAGGAGGACCGCTTGAGCCCAGGAGTTTGAGGTTGCTGTGAGCTAGGCTGACGCCACGGGACTCTAGCCTGGGCAACAGAGCGAGACTCTGTCTCAAGAGAAAAAAAATGGCTCCAGCAGAAAAGCTGTCCTATGGGAAGACTTGTCCCTATGGAAAGAGCAGAAAATGATGGGCAGACTTAAAACAAAGATAAGGAAAAAACAGGCACGCTGCGATTTTCTCAACTTATTGGACTGAATAAGTGAATTAATAACAAAGTAGATGAATTAATAGTGAAGTAAATTATAACTAAATGAGTAATGAAAAGTAACGAATTAATAAATATCTAATGATATTGTGTCCTTCTCATTCATGTCTCAGACACTTTTATTCAGGTTACTTACTTGGGTCAACTTCAAAGTAAGGACTGCAAACTTTCCCCAGAAATGTGCGGGAAAAGATTTTACTAAAGATTACATATCAGGTAATGAAACCAAACTTTGTAAATAGGGAACGACAGGAAGGCTTTCTGATTTCTGTGCCTTTTAGGACAAAGCCATTTCTGTTCCCTTCAAAGCCCCTGAGCTCTGCTCACTTACCAGAAATGGCGAGCTGCTGGATCTTAAACTGCAGGTTAATTGTAGGGTTTTCATCCGGTTTGGAAGCTCCAGCCTGAAGACTCATGGTCCCCTTCAAACTTGGTAGCTTCTGGGGATTTATTTTTCCTACATCCCAAGACAGCATCTTCAAAGAAAATAAGATGAAGAAGTGGTCATTCCAATAAAATAATTAATTACAGTGGAACTCTTCACTTGAGGTGGTTGGGATCTAACCTCAGGGCGTCTGTCACAATATCATAAGCTGCCTTGAGGGTGTTTTTCAACAGAGAATCCTACTTGTCACCCTGAGTTATCTCAAAGGAGAAAACAATGTCCCTTTGATGAGCCCTGCTGAGTAACTTCTGCGTGATGTCTGCTTGTCCCTCACCTTTGTGACCGGGTCGAACGTGTGTGTCCCTTGAGACGGAGTGAGGCACATATTCAGGACCCCTTTGGGCATCTGGCTGGTGACCATCACGCCCTCTATGGTCTTCCCCATAGTCTGCTTGGGTCCCACTGTTATTTCAAAGCGTCCAAGGGAACTACTGTCCCGGAAACTGATGTTATGTTTGACGTACACTGGAATCGCAACCAGGCTGCAAGAGAGAGAGGCGGAGAGGCCCCTGCGTCAGCGCACGGGACGATGGCAGTACTCCCTCCTGCACGCGGTGCCGCTCCTGCCGTTGGCAGCTTCTCTCTTACCTCTGCCCTTACGCTTTACCTCAAAAAATAAACACAGAAAAAAAACCCCTAACTTTTTTCTTTTTGAAAAGCTACGATACTGTCTATTAAGTAGATTAACTCTTCTAATGTCTCTCTGAACAATACAAACAAAATCAAAGAGTATACAAAGCTTACTATGAGAAAGGCACAATGAACAAAACTGAAGAGCCACTAAGTCTGCTACCATATGCTACTGCAGAAGTATGAAGTGGATACTAATTTTATGCATGGACACTGAAGTCCCGCCTAACTGAGGTTCAGTAACCTGCCCAAGGTCACAGAAGTACTGAAGACGGCGTTTAGGTCCAGGCAGTCGATTTCCAGAGGCTTTGATGTCAAGCACTCAGACATATTCCTACATGATTTATTCCAAATCACGCAGGAAGGTTCTGGTGGCTCTGAGGTCCCCTGGCTCTCTTCAGTCTACATACCTCTACCACGCAATGGTGCTTCCAAAGCCGTGAGCCCCCAAATTAAAGAGAATGTTCAAGACCAAAAATTTTGTACTTTTCAAAGTATAATTTAATGCTTCTTTTGGGTTGGGGGTATTAATACAGGTATGCTAAGATTCCGATTTGAGAAAAGAATGTTCTTGTTTAGACATATGATGACAAAAACAGCAGTGAACTTAACGAGCACTTATTTCTGTTAAGCACTAGTTAGATTCTCTTATGCAATCCTTGTAACAAGGGACTTCTATGATTTTCAATCTACAGATAGGAAAACAGAAACAGAGGGGTCAAGCAACTCACCCGAGGTTACCGAATTAGTAACTATAGAAGCTGGAATTTGAACCTAGGAAACTCTAGAGCCTGAGTCCTTAATCACTACAGATACCGTTTCCACATGCACGTGCAAACGCAGATTCCAGCCTCAGGCGTGAGTGCCGCTTACTTCTGCGCGCTGACATGGTAAGAGAGCAGGCGGAAGCTGCCGTCAGCAGGGATGAAGGACAGGGTGCGCTCGGATTCCCAGCGTTTGAAACGGACGCAAGGGTGAAAGCTGACGTCATCCAGCAACCTGGGGTTCTGCGTGGCCAGGCGAGGAAAAGCAAAAGGCAGGGATTAAACACCCGTATTTCTTTCACGAAAGTAATTTAGATGCTGTTTTCATTCACTCACACACACACAGAAATTCTGTAGTTACTCATAGAAAACCCAAGCCTGATACCAGCTTTGTTGCTGTCCTATTTCTTCTTGCTCTACTCCACTCTCACCGCTCTGTCTTTCCAGAAGCATCTAATTTCTCATCTCAAGAACTCACGCTCTGGCCCGGGATTTACCATGAAGGAAAGCGTGAGGTCCGGCATCCCAGTGAGCTTCACACAGGCGTCGATCACCCCCTGGATCTCAGCCGTAATCGTGGAACCTGAGACGGAAACGCACAGGTTAGAGATTACCGAAGGCTTCTCTACCCTTCCCAGCTCACTCTCCTCCTCTGTCCCGCCCTCCTCCTTTCCCTCCCTTCCTTCTTTTCTTCCTTCCTCCTTCCCTCTCTCCCTTTCTTCTTTCCTTCTGTCCATCCATCCATTCATACAACCCATCTGTCCATCCTTCCAGACATTTATCAACTGCATATCAAGTAGGAGGCACTGTGATGAAGTACTGGGATAAAGAGATGAATGATAGTTATTAGCCTAAAGCTTTCAATCTAGTACCAGAATTAAACAGAGCATCGTTATCGTAGCCAATGGGTCGGAAAATATCCTATCAGCAACTGCTCTCCCTGAGGTCACCAGCGAGCTGTGCTGCCAAACCAAACAACGCTCTTGGTCTCCATCCCGCAGGCTACCTCTGCAGCGTCTGGCACTGCTGATCGCTTCTGCTTGTCAGTTCCTCTGCTGCTTCCTCCAGCTCCTCTTCCTCAGTGTCTTCCGCAGGCTCCTTTCTTTGTACGTCCCTTAAATGCTTTTTCACAGGTCCAAACTTCTCTTTCTACACACTCTCCTTGGGTTATTTTATCTACTTTCCAGGCTTCAGTGTTCATCTGTGGCCAATTATTTCCTATTCTTTTTTTTTCTTTTTGAGACAGAGTCTCGCTCTGTTCCCCAGCCTGGAGTGCCATGGCGTCAGCCTAGCTCACAGCAGCCTCCAACTCCTGGGCTCGAGTGATCCTCCTGCCTCAGCCTCCTGCGTAGCTGGGACTACAGGTGCAGGCTACCACTGCCAGCTAATTATTCTATTTTTAGTAGAGATGGGGTCTCGTTCCTGCTCAGGCTGGGATTTCCTACTCTCTTTTCATGTTCAGCCCAACGCCTGCCTGATGGACATCTCCACTTGGATGTCACCAAGGCACCTCCAACTCTGCATGTCAAAAGTGAATTCGCTGTCTTGCTCCCTGTTCTCCGTGTCTGTGTGATGACACCATCATCCTGCTGCCTGAGCCAGAAACAGACGCATCTTGACCGGTTCTACTTCCTCAGTCCCCACAACCAGCCAATGCTCAGTTCCTCTCTGGTCTGGGACCCGCGTCTCTCACCTCCGTGCATTCCTCTCCACACTGCACTACGGTGTCCGTGCTCTGGCCTGGACTGCGGCGGCCTCCTCCCGCCCCTGCCCTCAGCCTGAGCCCACTTCAAGCCTCGCTTCACATGGCAGCTGGACCGACTGCTCTAAACTGCAACTTTGACCAAGTTACCCTTCAACTTAAAACTCTTCGATTGCTCCCAACTGCCCTCCTTAAAATGGCATGCAAGGCTCTGCGTGATCTGGCTATCAATTTTCTTTCTTTAACTTTTTCATTGACATAAGACAGTAAAATGCAAAAACTTTTAGTGTGCAGCTCAGTGAATTTTTAAATATGCACATACCCATGCAAACACCACCCACAGCAAGATATGGAGCCTCTCCAGCATCCCAGGACGCCCCCTCTTATGCATCCCAACTAATCTGCATCCCCGAAATTCTGACCTCTATTACCTTGGATTAAGCTGCACCTGTTTTCGAACTTTGTGTAAACGTCATACACCGTATATAACCTTATGCATCTGACTTCACGGCTCAATGCTGCAAGAGTCATCCCTGCAGCGGGGTGAACCGGCAGTCCATTTGTTCACGACTGTAGAGGACTCCACTGCACGACCACGCCAAAATTTATTTAGCCTTCCCATTGCCACCCGCCACTTGGGTCACTCCCAGTCTGGGCTAATGTGAAAGGCTGCTACGCCTGCTTAGTTTTAAAGCCTCATCACCTACTTGTCTCTTAATCCTGTCATATGAATTTTATTTCCCAACAGTATTTTACGCATTTTAGAGGGTCCATATTTTGCTCCCAAAGCCACGCAAGTCGTAATAACTTCCATTCACCCTACTGATGAAGCAAACACACTCTCACCTCTGCACCTGTGCTCAGGAAGGGGGGGCTCCCAGGTGCTCCACCTTTTGCCCTTTCTCTCACCCCACTAGACTTTAATTAAGCTTTCTGCAGCCACAGACTACATTTTATTCATCATCAAATGCCCACTAGCCAGCACTGTGCCATAACACAAGTTTTCAATAAACATTTGTTGAATGAATAAGTTCACATTAGAGACGGAGTCTTGCTATGTGCCCAGGCTGGCGTGCGGTGGCTATTCACAGGTGTGATCACTGTGCTTTGCAGTCTGGGATTCCTTGGCTCAAGCAACCGCCCTGCCTCAGCCTTCCGAGCGGCTGAGACTACAGATGTGTGCCACCAGGCCCGGCTTCTGCAAATTCCTAAGCTCTAGGACTTCTAGTCGTATTTACCTAATTTAGAACAGATAGAATAAAAGGCTCTCTGAAATTTAGTGATGACAACTTTAGTTCTGCCATCAGAATTAGGCATCGAATACTCTCAAAAGGGAAACCTGATCAATGAGAGATTAGTTTGTTACTTCTCTTTTTTATTCAAGAGGATAAGATTTATAAAATAAGTAAAAGTGTGAGACAAACACTGGCCTGCATAGGAATATTAAAGTCCATTCCCACTACCTACCTAGCACAGTGCCTGACACAAAGCAGGCACTAAATTAGACTGAACATTCTTTTTTTTTTTTTTTGAGACAGAGTCTCACTGTGTTGCCCGGGCTAGAGTGAGTGCTGTGGTGTCAGTCTAGCTCACAGCAACCTCAAACTCCTGGGCTCAAGCGATCCTCCTGCCTCAGCCTCCCGAGTAGCTGGGACTACAGGCATGCGCCACCATGCCCGGCTAATTTTTTCTATGTATTTTTCGTTGTCCAATTAATTTCTTTCTATTTTTAGTAGAGACGGGGTCTCGCTCTTGCTCAGGCTGGTCTCGAACTCTTGAGCTCAATCTGCCCTCCTCGGCCTCCCAGAGAGCTAGGATTACAGGCGTGAGCCACCGCTCACGGACTGAGCGGCCTAGACTGAACATACTTGAAAGGAGGATAATCCTGATACTAGCAAGCATCATACGAAAGGGGCCTCCTTCTATTTGCAAATTGTTGAGAACAGATTAAAAGCACCTACCTGACTTATCAATAATGGCATCGATCTCTTCGATCACATCAAAATAGGCCTCATTGTTGGTGTATTTCACCCCGGTCCGTCGCCAAGGCACCACTGACAGCTGCCCAGTGGGAAGTTGGTCACCCACATTGGTGCTTCCTGAGACAATATTATTGTACTTTAATAGTAATTGGATTTGTAATAACCACTGAACACTCCCTTAGAAGTTTCTATGCTCCCACTATTCATGCATTCGATGGAAGAGTTTTTCAAACAGAAGATGAGAGTTTTCCCAACTTCTACACACAGGGCAACCTAGTCTGTTTTAAAACTCTCTGCCGCCATCTAGTCTGCCTCCTTAAGCAGAATAAAGGTTAAAAAAGTCACCTGAGACACAGATATCATATTTTGGTTTTGAAAGTAACCCAAACTTAGTATCTCAAATTCCACAATAGCTTGCAACTTAAATAATGTATTGGCTTTCAGTAGGGCTGGTGATCTACATATAGATATAAAATTTTCATGGATTAAAGACAGCATTCTAGTTTGAGGTAGGTTCTTAGGTACGTTTATGGCAGGTATTAAAATGTATATATCAATATGATCTATTTCATACCAATTCTGAAACTTAAGAAAGTAATACAAATTTGATCCTTCCCTGACCTTAAGAGTTACAGATTAATTCCTTCACTTGTTTTTCCCTCCACAGGCATCAAAAACTTTTTTATTAATTCAAAGGTTTTATACTGAAATAACAAAATACTACAATTAATTTAAATTCTATTTCCTCCTTTCTTTGCCTGGATCTTTTTACTCTAAAGAAACACTAAACATACATATATTCAGCATGTTTACAAAACATTTCAGCTTTTCAAAAGTGGTCCTCGGATACCTTTTTCTAGATTGGACTGAGATATGGACTTAATTAACGTCATAGTATTCATAAATGATTCAGGCGCCAGCAAAGCTTTTAAGGCTTAAAATGAGCTCAGAATACGGAAAAACCCACCAAATTTGTTTTCTTAAAAAGAGGCACTATGTATTAAAACATACCATCAAGCTAGAATAATTAAAACAGTGTTCTGACAAGGCAGGAAAGTCTAAAAACAGACCAAGAACACATAATGACAGTCATGACAGCACAAGATAAAACTATATTTTTTTTTTTTTTTTATGTACCAGGTTTGAGAAAAAAACTATGATTTTAAAATAGGGACAAAAAACAAATTATTCAATAAATGGTGCTAAGAAAACTAACAACTCTGGAGAAATAAACATTGAGCCTGACCTTGCACTGTACACCAAGATAATTTTCAAATGCATTAAAAAATTAAATCCAAAAATCAAACCATAAAAGAACTAGAAGAAAATACATCTTAAAAAAGATGACTTTCCCTTTTCTGAGATCAAAAAGACATTCTCCTGTGTTTTCTTCTAATAATTATAAGGTTTGTTTGTTTTTAACTCCTTAATCTCGATGGAACTTATTTTATGTATCATATGAAGTGGAAGAACTTAGTTTTTTTTCCATAGCAAAGTTGACTATCCAATACAATATATTTAACAATTGGCTCCTGGTCAGCTCATTTGATAGATGACCACATCTATCTATACCAAATTCCTATAAAATCAAGAGTCTGTTTCTGGACTTTCTATTTTATTCCAATGATCTGTTTCTCCATTATTGGACCAATATCATATTTTTGAAATTATCAAACCTTCATACAGGTTGAGTACCCCTTAGCTGAAATGCTTGAGACTAGAAGTGTTTCAAATTTCAGATTTTTGAATATTTGCCTCATACCAGTTGAGCATCCCAAATTTGAAAATCTGAAATCTGAAATGCTCCAGTGAGCATTTCCTTTGAGTGTCATGTTGGTGCTCAAAAAATTTTGGATTTTGGAGCATTTTGGGTTTGGGATTTGGGATGCTCAACTTGTAATATATCTTGCATCTGGTAGGACACATTTTCTCTCTTGTTCTTTCTAAAAAATTTATTTTCAAAACTGTCTTTGGTCTTCTAGTATGTCTACTCCATGAATTTTTGTCGTGTGTACCATACAAACTTAACATGTCTTGATATCTGACAGGCCAAATCCTTCCAACCCCTTTGTAATTCTTTTTCAAAACAGTCCTGGCTATTCTTGCTTATTTATACTTTTTTAAATGTATTTTTCAATCAGTTTATAAAACTGCATGAAAATCCTTGTTTATGCATTAAATAAGACCCCAAATGTAAAATCTTAATGAAGCAGAATGATTAATTTGACTAAATGAAAACATTAAAATGTGGCCAAACAATACCATGAACAATATTAAAAGACAAGTGACAGATTGTGAGAAAATATCTACAATACAATATTCAAAATATATAAAAAACTCCTACAAACTATCATGTTTATTTCCAATATACACGATAGTTTAAGATCTTAAATGGAAGAGATTCTTTTAAATCAATGTGAGAAAAGAAAAAAATTTCAACCAAAAAAAAAACTGAACAAAGGATATGAAAAGGTAATTCATAATAGAGAAAAAAACATTTGAACGGGTTTTAATCTCCTTAGTCACAAACATTGAGTGTGTAAATAACAAGGTATCAATAAACTATCAAATTGTCAAAGTTCTAAAAAACTAATGGCAATAATAATAATAATAGAGTTGGCTCCAGTGCTTAGAAAGGACTTGCTACTCAAAGGATAAATTGGTGCAACTCTCTGGAGGGCACCTTGGCACAATGCATTAAAATGTACACACCCCTCGACACAGCGTGTCCATTTCTATTATAATAGTGAAAAGAAATCACTCCAAATGTTAACCCCTTGTTATTTAAAAAGACAAAAAATCAGAAACATCATCAATAGGGATTGAGTAAATAACTTAGGGTAATTCCACATGGAAGAAAACTGCAAAGTCATTAAAAATGATATAGAAGAATATCATAATGGGATAACGTTCATAAAATATCGATAAAAGGTAAGTCTAAAGAAATATAAGAGTTGTTTAGGTTGGGCATGGTGGCTCATGCCTGTAATCCTAGTACTCTGGGAGGCTGAGGCGGGAGGATTGCTTGAGCTCAGGAGTTTGAGACCAGCCTGAGCAAGAGCGAGACCCCATCTCTACTAAAAATAGATAGAAATTAGCTGAGCAACTAAAAATAGAAAAAATTAGCCGGGCATGGTGGCGCACACCTGTAGTCCCAGCTACTCAGGAGGCTGAGGCAGGAGGATCACTTGAGCTTAGGAGTTTGAGGTTGCCGTGAGCTGTGATGACACCATGGCACTCTAGCCTGGGCAACAGAGCATGACTCTGTCTCAAAAAAAAGAAAAAAAGAAAGAAAAAAAAAAAAGAAAAAAAAAGTTTTTTAAAAAAATTCTATCCATCCATCCACCATTCATCCAACTAGAAAAGATGAGAAATATATACAACAGTATGTCAAAAGTGTGGTGGGATTAAGAGTGATTTTGACGTTCTTCATTGTGCTTTTCTGTATAATAATCATGTGTTTCTTCTGTAATCAGGAAACAATTATTTTTAAAGGAGAACACTTCATTTTGTCATTAAAGTCAGGCGATTTTCTACATAACAAAAATATTATTTCAAGTTATACTCAAAGACTATAAAGAGCAAAATTAAAGCACCTGGACACTTGAGATCCCCAAAGACAAACACTCAAAACAATGCACAACAGCAGACTAAGCCACACCCAGGATGGCAGCAGCTTTCTGTCGGCTTATCCCCTCTGCCCTACCTGTGATGGTGTTCACAACCGTTCGAAGGATAGTGGGAGGCTTTATCAGTTCTTTGAGGATGTTCGACTCGGTAGCCAATGGAAACCCGTTGTCAAGCATCTCTTCTAACACCTCATAAACCACAACCACATTGTCTTTGATCACTGGCTCTGAACACACTCCAAAATAATCCTGATGAAGATATAACATACACATTTATCACTCACAGATGGTAAAAAAATAAAAGGATGTTCCTAGAGGGGGCGCCCATAGTTCTCTTAGGCAGCCTGGTTTGGTAGAGAACACAGGACTAGCTTACGGTACTAACGCCATTACTAGCTTCTTCTATAAACTAGAGGAAGTCAGTTAATCTCTTTGGGTAATTTCCTGAACTTGATAAAATACATAGAATAGAAACTTGTATCTTTATTATACATGCTTATGAATAAGAGTTTGAAAGAATTATGCAAAATAACACTATGATATGGCATAGAGTTGTCCATGAAAATTTTAACCCCTACTGCCATGCTATTGCTTGCTTCCTTGCTTGCTTTCTTCCTTCCTTCCATAGAGATGAGGTCTCACTATGTTGCCCAGGCTGGTCTCAAACTCCTGGACTCAAGTGATCCCCTCACCTCAGTCTCCCAAAGTGCTGGGATTACAGGTGTGAGTCACTGGGTCTGGCCAATTGTGCTATTTCTCAACATTCATGCAGCGAATGAGGGGAAGAAAATGAAACGAGGGGGATGACGCAGCACACCCCATAATCTCTTTCAACCATCCCTAAGATGCCAGGATTCTAAGAACTCTTTGTCCTTTTATTAAAAAGGCTAAACTTAGATACTAAATTACCTGGATTGTGAAAAAAGTACTGGATTTCAAACCAGAAGACCTGGATTATAATTTTACTTGTCACCTGCTAGATAATTCATGTTAATTAACTTGGGTCTTGATTTCTTTAATGGTATACTCAGGACAATTAAGAGTGATTTTGACGTTCTTCATTGTGCTTTTCTGTATAATAATCATGTGCTTCTTCTGTAATCAGGAAACAATTATTTTTAAAGGAGAACACTTCATTTTGTCATTAAAGTCAGGCGATTTTCTACATAACAAAAATATTATTTCAGGTTATACTCAAAGACTATAAAGAGCAAAATTAAAGCACCTGGACACTTGAGATTCCCAAAGACATGTTGTCTTTGGGGATCTCAAGTGTCCAGGTGTTTTAATTTTGCCCCAGGCACTGGAGGCACAGGGACGTGAGAATTAAGCATGGCTGATGAGATGACAGTGTGTGTGAAAGTACTTTGCAAGCACTGTGTAAAATGGAATGCCTGATGATGATGCAAAAAGAAATGTTTGTGGTCATTCAATGTTCCCTTCTAGCACTGGCAGTCACATCGTTTATAGGACCTCTAAGAGGGCCATACTACCCTCTAACTTATCCAATGAAGGGAAATTCACCCCTTTGGAGAAAGTCCATTCTACTCATGAACAGCTCTGATTATTACAAAGTTCTTTCTTTTGCTAAGCTGAAATTTGCCTCCTAGCTCTGCCTTACAGAACGAGTTTAAATAACAGCCCTGTCATTATCTGAAGACAACTACAAGCTTTCACTTCAAGTTTTTTTCTTCTCAGGGCCAAACTCCCAAGATCCTTCCACTGTTCACACTATAGTGCAGTTTCCAGATCATTACACCTTCTTTCCATTTCCCTGACATCCAAACTGGAATGGACTCTACCGGATGTGATCTAAATTGCATCAGATAAGGTCAATTCTCAGTGAGATTCCAATACCCAAGGCACTGAGGAGTCAGGGATGTATTCCTGAAATAAAAGATTGCCTCCTAAAAAATGAGGATTTAAGGGAAAAAAAGTCACACATTTCCTTTCTGGGAGTGATTTTATTTTAAAAAATAAAAAAAATAGGCCAGGCACAGTGGCTCATACTTATAATCCTAGCACTCTGGGAGACCGAGGCGGGACGATAGCTTGAGCTCAGGAGCTTGAGACCAGCAAGAGTGAGACTCTGTCTCTACTAAAAAATAGAAAAAAAAATTAGCTGGGCGACTAAAAATAGAAAAAATTAGCCGGGCATGGTGGCGCATGCCTGTAGTCCCAGTTACTTGGTAGGCTGAGGCAGGAGGATCACTTGAGCCCAGGAGTTTGAGGTTGCTGTGAGCTAGGCTGACGCCACGGCACTCTAGCCCGGGCAACAGAGCAAGACTCTATCTCAAAACAAACAAACAAAAAAATAAACAAAACACCCCATTAGGTTTTGTAAACCAGGCATAATGTGAAAGGAGCAGTCGGGAAGGAGATTTGCAATGTGACAAAGAGCCACAGCGAAAGCCTCTGCGACTCTACAGCTGGACCTCTTCTGGCATAGTCTAGTGCTGGGGGAAAAAAGGCTGCCAGAGAGGACACACATCAAATTGGACAGTAAATCAAGATATGGCCTTTATTTTTAACAATTGTTTCAAAAATGGCAAGCTCTGAAGTCCCATACTGCCAAATTAGCAACTATAGTCTGCTTTCCCAAATTGCTGTGGTTTCAACTACATGAAACAACTTTTCTTACTTCCTGTCTCACAGTAAATTATGTAACATTGGTTTGGCTATACAAAGCAGCTGTGGAGTTTCACCAATGGGACTGTTAATCTCAGAATTGGTAAAGTATCACATGCAGAAATACTACAAGATCCAGTTAAAGTGGTTTAAGATCATAAGTACTGGGTTCTTCTACTTCTAGTTCTTCCATGTACTGGGACTTATAATGCTTGGGTTTTCACTGTGCAGAGGAGCCAGTAAGCCCCATGAGAACTGGAATCCCAGGCAGTACTATCAGAGAGTATTTCTGGGGAAAAGCTTATATAACATATTTTAATTCTCTTGGGAATGAAAGCTGCTCTAAACACGTGATGCAGACATGAGTGCAAATGAAAGGATTCTTTAACTTGCTTTTTAATTTTTATCATAAGTCTGGGTCCTCATTCTCTTCTTCAATTCCACAATTCATGTGACTAATTCCAGACTTCACACGACACAGAAGTTAAACCAAACCAGGGCCCTTCTAGCAAAGGGCCCTTGCTTCTCATTTATCATTTGAGTTACGCAAATAGCCACAAGAGTTAGAAGTAGAGTGATTCTGTCAAGGGAGAGGATTCCATTGTTTAAATCCAGAGTTTGGGCAGTCTAAGATCTTGTGTTACAAATGATGTTCATATCCTTGTATAACTTACATCTCCCATACCCCATCCCCCTAAGATCTTTGAATCTATTTCCAAAAAACAAAAACAAAAAAACCGTCAAAATGAAAACTGTTCCTTGTAAAATGTGTCACTTAAATTCTTACGGGTATAGGAGATTTCCCAATCTTATGTTTGCAGTGAGAGCTCATTGCTAGCACTCATATGCTATGGATAATCACCCCAAACTCAAGAGGAAGTATGGCTTCACGAATTGTCCCTGCTAGGGGCAATTAAAGTAAGCATTACTCAGCTTTTTCTACTTCTTTTATAAAACATTACACACATCACTTTTTGATGCAACTCAAACAATGTAGCTAACAACGGCTAGCATTGGGTCCACTATACAAAAACGATCTAAACCCCTCTAATTTATGAGCAAAAAGTAGGATCAGAACTAAAAAGACTATACAAGTTATGCCGAGTATGATAGTTTTCCCATGAAAGAGGTTCAGAAGTATTCGATTTGTCATTTTGGATGCAGTCAATTCAATAAATACATACAGAAATCTTACGGTCAAATGGGAGAAGTAGTGAGCAATATTAGATTTTTTAAAAAAGTTTCTTAACTGAGGCTGAATACAACAGAAACAGGACTATAAAGACACCTTATGGTTTACATATATGAACCTTCCCACATTCACAAACCTGAAATGTGTCCACTACTCGGTGAAGAAACTCAATGACAAACAGAGGTGGGACCTCCGTCTGGATCACAGCCACGAAAAAGATCTTGTGGCGGTAAACGCTTAGGAGGTAATGGTGAGGGGTAGGGATGACCGGAGGCACATTTTCTGCCTCAGTAGCTCTCTCTTGCGCCTCAAAAAAGTAATCACAAACAGAACGGCTGACCACACTTTTCCAGTGTTTCTCCAGGAAAATATCTCCAGAGGAGTTGATCAAGAAAAGACTATGAATCATGGTGGAGACTGTCAGTGAGAGGAAGCCTTTTCACACTGAATGCCTCAGGACTCTGCAAGTCGCCAACTCTAAAAACAAAAGAAGCCATATTCAGTTCCATTCCACCCAAACACCCTCCCCATCTTTTCTGGCAGCCCAAGACTTACCCATCTTTCAAGACCAGGCCCAAGTCTTCCTCTACTGGATGAGCCTGAAGTATCCCTCCCTTGAATTCCTAAGGATAATCATCAGCCATCTCATTTGTCAGTCAATCATATATATTCCCCGTTACCTTTACCACTGCTTTACTATTATATCCACTTAAAATACTACTAGCCTTCGGATGTCTATATTCTCAACTGAACTGTAAGCTCCTTGAAGAAAAGGACAATGCCTCCTGTTTTTTGTTGCTTCGTTGCACCGTACCGCCTTGCATACAAGGACGGCTTAAAGAATACTGAGGTTGATGTCCTGTTCCGGCCACAGCTCACACATATACTAGAAATGTGCAGCTTAATACCGCGCCCCTAGCCAAATGGGGTCAGCTAGCACTTGAAAGGCGGCCGGTGAAAGTGAGATGTGCTAAGTGCACGATACATGACAGATTTGGAAGACTGTATATGAAATAAATAAAATTTCAAGTATCTTACCAATATCTTAATATTGATTATATGTTATAATAATATTCTGGATATATTAGGTTAAATCAAATAACATTAAAATAAACTTAACTTGATTTATTATTTTAATGTGGTTATCAGAAAATTATGTACGTGGTTCGCTTTCTATTTCCGTTGGACAGAGCTGGCCCAGGCAATGGGAAGGACGCCCTTGTGGTCCTTATTCACCTGCTCAGACCCTAGTCTCTGAGCGCTTGTTATGTACAAGGCCTGTCGGTGGGTGCCTTTAAGCAAAAATCCCTCTGGGCGACACCCCAGGTCCCTCAGGCGGCGGCGTCTCTGCGGTCTCAGGTGAGGAGGCAACGCGAACTGGCCCCGGTGGTCCAACCGCAAAGGCCTGTGGCACCGAGCGCGCGCGGGCGAGCGCAATGCCCCGCAGGAGCAGAGTGGCAGGGAGGGTGGCTGGGACGTGCGGGAGGACAAGCCCGTGACGACGGAGGCCGACCGTGGGCAGGTGGGCACCGGCGGGTGTGGGGCGCGCACGTCTGGGGCGCGGGGGTGGAAGGCGCAGGGGCGCCGGCCCGGCCCGATCGCGCCCACGCGTTGCCATGGCAACAGCGTCTCCTCCTGGCTCCGCAGACTCCCTCTGCAGACCACCTCCCCGAGCCCCACACTCGGACCCTCATCTCTCCCTGCTGCATCCCGCAGCTCCCAGGGACGGTCTGGCGGCATCCCGAGCCCGGGGCCGCGAGACCCCGCCCTGGGTCTCGCGAGCCTCCCACCCCCACCCCGCTCCGGGCCTCGCGCCCCGCCTTCTCCCGCCCCGCCGCGGGCCGGGGTCGCCAGCCTCCTCACCCGGCCTCTCTCCGCGCAGCGCCCACCACTCTGCCGCGCGCACAGGCCCCGCCCGCCTGCCCCCGCGCGCTCCAGCCCCCGCGCACCCTCTGATTGGCCGGCGCTGGGTCCTCGCGCCCGCGCCGTCCGCGACTCGGGCCTGAAGGCCGCTGATTGGCCGTCGGGGAGCCGCTCTTGCCCTCGGATTGATCGCTGTTGTCGGCTCTGTTGTCGGGCTTGAGCCCCCAATTGGCCCTGTTGAGACTCCGGCAATCTCTGATTGGTGCAACGCTGCGGCCTCGAGCCCTGATTGGAGGCCGAGGACGGTCCGCTCTGGCCCAGCGGTCCAGTGAGAAAGGGCTGCAGTGGCAGAATGCGCCAGGCGCGCGGCGCGCGGTGTGTGTGGCCGGCAGGGATTTCCCAAAGGGCACATCGCGGACAGTAAGTCCCGAGGGTAATAACTGCCCCATTAGATAAGTGCACTTGAGAAGGGACGCGCCTGTTCGTGTGCGCGCTGGGCCCGGGGACTCGAACCGGCCCGCAGTGCCGCCCATGCTTCCTCTTTTGGAATCTCAGCCCCCAGGCCTGAAAACGACGGGCTGGGCCAGGTCTCCCTTCAGATTGCTGTGGGGCGCTCGGGACTCTGACACTGTTTTGGGTTTGTGTGGTTCAAGGCTCCGATCCAGAAAAGCGTGGAGTAGAAGTCGGAAGACAAGGAAGGTTCGCCTCCGTCAGATCGGTCAGGTTAAACGAGGCGAGGTGTGGGAAGGGTTTGCCCGGTGCCTGACACACTGCAAGTGCTGGTAAAATGGTAAGCTGCCGTGGCGCAGGGAATACTGTGAAATGCGGCGTGGGTGGCAGCTCCTCCACGCACAAGAGCTTTGCTGAAGGTGGTGTGGGTTGTTCTTGGCACACTTGCTAAGGGCAGGTATTCCGCTAATTTTGAACTAAGTAGAGGGGAAAACTCAAAAGCAAAATGGCTGAACGACCAGCACTGTATACCTTCCAGGCTCCTGGAGCGAGTGCCTGGGTCTGAACCTGCTCTCCAGCACTCACCACTTGTGTGACCTTGAGAAGGTACTTAATTTCTCAAAACTTCAGATTCCACACTTCTCAAATAAGGAGACCCATAGTACCTAATTCGTAGAATTGTGAGGACAGCCTAAGAAAAGTGTTAGCAATTGTTGCTACCTAAGAAACCTCACAAACTACGATTACACATGGTTGCTAAGTCACGTCTGTCTCAGGTGCAGAGGTGCAATCACTGCTGTGGGCATTGCCCCTTCATTCACTGAATTAACATTAAATGAAAGCTTCCCATGCGGCAAGCCCTGTGCTGGCTGCTGCAGGTGCTGCGATGACAGGCATACTCCCTGTGGCCACCAAGGCAAGCGGGAAAGACAAATGAGAAGCAAGGGATTGCAATACAGTGTCATGAATAAGGAGCCCGTGGGGGTGGGAGGCGTGCTGGTGAGGGGGCTGCTGAAACCTGGAAGTGAGTATGGGTTCCTCAAATGAAGGAATAGAAGGACAGAGAAAAGAGTATGTTTGGAAAGCTCTAGAAATGAGAGAGTTAAGTATAGCTGAGCCAGAACAGGAGAAAGAGTGTAGGAAGATGAGCTTAGGAAGGTAGGTAGGAGCCAGATGGTTGTGAGCCTTGTACTAGTTGTTAATATTTGTAAACAGTGTGTGCCATGCATCTCTATTCGTTCCATAAATACGTAGTGAGCACTACTGTGTACCAGGTGCTGTTCCAGGGCTTGGATACACGACACTAGTAAACAGAATGCAAAAATCCCTGCCCTAGTGGGGCTTATGTTCTAGTGGGGAAAGAGAAAAATAACCAATAAACATAAGTGAAATATTATAGTATGTTAGAAGGTGGTAAGTGCAATGAAAAAACAAAAGGGAGATCAGGAGTGTCATGGGATTGGAGGGAGAGTTATAATTTTTCAGAGGGTAGTGAGAGTGAACCTCATTGAGAAAAGACATAAGAGCAAAGACTTGAAGAAAGTGAAGCAGTTAGCTATAGAGATGTCTGGAGGGAGAGCATTCCAGTAAAGGGAATAGGCATCACAAAGCCTTAAGGTCAGCACATGCCTGGTGAGTCCCAGGAGCAGGAAGGATGACAGTGTGGCTGGAGCAGAACAAGCAAGGGATACCCTAGGAGATGAGGTTATAGTGTGGGGGGCTGATTACAAAGTCTTGAAAGAGATTTTAAAGATTTTGGCTTGTGGTTGTGAAAGGGAGAGCCGATGGAGGGTCTGAACAAAAGAGTAGCAGGATGTGATTCATGGTCGACCAGGTTGAGAAGAGATGGTGGGGTAGAAGGAGACCAGTCAGGAGGCCGCTGCAGTAGCCTAGGTAAGAGGTGACAGTGCTTTGACCCAGCTGTGGCCGAAGGCGGTGAGGAGTGTCAGATTGTGTGCAGAGAAGGAACCTGCAGGAATCCCAGGTGGATGGCATGTGGGAGTGAGAACGAGAGAGAAGTGGCGGGCTGAACCGGAGCTTCTGGAAGGACAGTTCCGTCATCTGTAGCTAGGAAGACGATGGGTGGAGCAGTTTGAGGGGGAACATCAGGAGCTCAGTTTTGGATGTGTTCAGTGTGTCTTTTGGCTCCACTACCTATGCAAGTGGGGTGCTGAGAAGGCAGTGGGTGCCTGAGTCTAGGGTTCAGGAGAGAAGTCTGAGCTGGAGGTGAAATTTGGGTGTTTCCCATTTACGGTTATTTAAAGCCATGGAACCCATCCAGATGGCTGAGGGAGTAAGCGTGGAGAGAGGAGAGGAGCAGAGTCCAGGGATGCTCCAAATTTAAGAGTCCATGGACGAGAGGAAGATCCAGAATCATTTAATCCTCCCAGCCACTCTAAGATGAATTAGTTATGATCCCCTTTTTACAGATGAGAAAACTGCAAGGACTGCTTAAGTGACATGTCCAGGGTCAAACAGCAGAGCTGCGATTCAAGGACATAGGCAGATCTAAGCAGTCTGGCTCAGAGTCCACACCTCCTACCTCTCTTGTAAGCCCTGGAGCCCACTGAAGAAGTGGGAAGAAGAGAGTGACATGCTTTCAGATTTCCATTTCAGAAAGACCATGGCTGGATCAGAGCAGGCCAAGCTTGGGGACTGAAAGGTCATTTAGACCCATAGGAGAGATGCCAGTGACTGCAACCAGGAGTGGGGATTGGAGAGGTGGACAGATTCCAGAGGTATTCTACTGGCAGTCCAACGATAGGGGTTGGGGATTAACTGAATGTGAGGGGGTGCGGCAGTGAGGAATCAAGGATTATTCATGCATTTTGGATTTGGGCAACAGTTTGGATGGAAGTATCATTTGTCAAGATGCGGATCCCCGAAAGAGATGTACCTGGAAAGTGCGTGATTCTAGTCACAGCAATGCGCGGAGTCACATACACAGTTGACTCTCAGCTACTTCTTGAACTGAATCAGCGCAGAATGTGGGAGCTTGTGTAGTACAGTCCCATGATTTTAAGAGAGGCCACAGGAAATCACTGATAAATGATAAGTCTATTTTATGCACAAAAATCTCTAGGGAAAGATTGTCTAAAGCTGCCACTGACAAACCACTGTAATGTTTAACAGCTCTCACTGAGAAATTTTTCTACCCTAAAAAATCAATCCCAGCTATCAGGGTTCACTGGGATTGATTTATATGTTTATTTGTTTGTTCGTTTATATTTTTTACTTTTGTTCCAAGACAAGAGAGGCCTTGCCCACCGAGAAAGACATTTTTGGGGGGCTCTGCAGTGGGGCTCCAGCACTCCTCTCTGGCATTGCCTCTTCTTTGTCCTCTGAAATCCTTGCAGCAGGCCTCACAGTACTGGCCACGCATTGAAGAGACGGAATGCCTCCCCGACGCCTCCGTTCTCACTGACCCCTCTACCTGGCACGTATTTCTCTGTTACTCATCCTGTGTGTGGAAATTCTCTCCAGGCTTGGAGGCCCAGCCATGTGTTTCCTCCTCCATGAAGTCTGTTCCAAGCTTAATGCCCCCATGCTGGGAGTAATTTCTCCCTCCTCCGTGATCACATAGCATTTCACAGCCCGTTCGTGTAACCCTACAGTTTTGACACTCTGCCATGCTTTCGTGTACGCATCTGATCGTCGTGTCTGGATTGCAGACTCTTTGAGGAAGCAGCTTGTGTCTTGCGATGTCTTGTATACGTTCAGTCATCTCTTCAGCTAGCATTGATGGGGTGCCTGCTGTCTCCTGGACACTGTGGGTACAAAGACGAAATCCTGTGTGTTGCTTCACGGAGCGTACAATCAAATGGGGAGGCTGCAAAGAAATACCAGCTCCCTTCAAAAAATCAAAACCAGCTGCTTTAAGCCTGGCCATGGACGGAGCCTGGCCACATGGAGAGGACAGACTGATGTCCCTGCCCTCGGAAAAGAGACCCACCTGTAGCTACCAACGGCTGCTCCCACCATGCTGGACTGGGGAGGCTCTCAGTATCCCTTAACTCTTCTACGCCAGTGTAGACGTCCTACTTTTTTGTTTAATTTCCCATAGTAGAGCAGGGACCAGGAGTGGACACTTACACAGCTTGTCTGGCAACTGGAAGGTGACAAAGGAGAAACGGACAGAAAGAGTAGCACGTGGTTGATACCACAGCTCTCAAAACGCGATGCGGGCCGGGCGCGGTGGCGGCACCTGTGATCCCAGCACTTGGGGAGGCCAAGGTGGGAGAATTACTTGAGGCCAGAAGTTTAAGACTAGCCTGTGTAACATAGCAAGACCCTGTCTCCACAAAGAAGTCAATTAGCTGGGCATGGTGACTTGTACCTATGTTCCCAGCTACTCAGGAGGCTGAGGCGGGAAGATTGCTTGAGCCCAGGAGTCCAAGCTATGATTGTGCCAATGCACTCAGCCTGGGTGACAGAACAAGACCCCATCTCCAAAAAAAAAGACGTAATCAGGGTATCAGGGTACCCTAGGTCTCTCTGTGGGCTGCATGCCTGCTTCCACGTGGCAGAGGTTCTCTGCGAGTCCCTTCACCCTGGACACCCAGCAAGCCATCTCAAGTTTCTGAAATCGAGACCCTGCCTGACAGGGAGACAGCATCTCTCTCCTGGCAGCCTCGGCCTGGCCTTCTGGTGCCAGTCTCCCAAGCAAAGTAACTGTTGTACCCAGGGGCCCCTGCCCCACATGACAGACCCCAGGAATATCCAACTGTGAGGTCCTGCCCCACCCCAGGGGCATGGCATTACTCGGTGCCTGTTACTAGACACACCTCCATCCTTTCTCCACACTCTGTCCGGTGACCTCAGGAGTGGAAGGACTCTCAGTGTCTTATCTCCAACCCCAGCCTCTTCACAGATGTCCGGACCCACATATCCGATTACTTATTTGACATCTCCACTTCGATGCCTCACGGGCATCTTTTGGACCTTAACAGGTCCAAAAGGAACTTGAGTTTCCTTCCCAAATCTGCCCCTCCCTCCAGTCCCTCTCACCTCCAGTTTGCCCCATCTTGGTAAACGACTCCTCCGTCTAGCCAAGTACTCAAACCTGTGACTCATCCGCTAGGTCCCCATCACCCTCGTCCCTCTGATCTGGAGGGAGTCCCGCTGATTCCATCTAACGTGCCTCAGGGATCCGGCCTCCAGCTCACTGCTGCTGCTCTCGCAGGCCACCGGCGCATCGTGTCTGAAGGGCAGTCACCACCTCGATACTGGTCTCCGAGTTGCACCGTCGCCCTCCAGTCCGTCTTCTATACAGCAGCAGAGGTGAGCTTTAAGCCCGTAAGCAGTTGGAACCTTCTGCAGCTTGGAACCTTCAGTGCATTCCCCTGGCGGTCAGTCCCAAAATGCCTTTTCCACCTCTTCTCTTTCCCCTTCCATCTCTCCAGTCGAATCTCTTGCCACCCCCCACCATCCCCTCATCCCCACTCCAGCTTTCAGGCCTAGAATAATCTATTTCCTCTGCTTGGAGAGCTGCTGTTCTTCCTTTAGTCTTCCTTTATGTCACCTTTTCAGGGAGTCCTCCATTACCACCTTCTCTAAATCTGTCCGCCATCTTCCTCTGCCACCCGGGTGTTCTGTATTCTTTACAACACCCATCACAGCTTGTAAGCACCGTGTCTGTTTCTCTCTGGTTGTCCCCAGCAGGGTGTGTGCTCCTTGAGCCCAGGCGGTGCATCTGTCCTGCTCACCCTCATAGCCACTGTCTAGCACAGTATCTGGCTCCCACGGGACCTCGGTGATGTTTGTTGAGCACATGAACTGTGCTGAGCGATCACCGCCTTTCACCTCTTGGTGAAGGTCAGATCCCTGCCCTGGAAAGTTTGGGCACAGGATACCTGGCACTGCACAGACGAGTTTGACAGCCTGGAGCAGGAGGACGCCGACTGCCATGCCGGGCGCACTGGGGCTGCATCGTGGAGTAGAGGAAACCATCGGACGCCGTGGGAAGCAGGCTTGGTAGTGACAAGAGGGTGGGATGACCCTTGGTTCCTGCTGGAGCATGCAGTCGGCTTGTTTGAGTAATTTCACGGGCTGACAGGATGGCGAAGCCCTTTAGGTTGAGAGCTGCCTGGGGTGCAGCTAGCCCCGCTGAGGGGAGCTAGCAGGCAGTGAGCTTTCTTGCTGGGTATCTGGTGAGAGTAGGGGATCTTACAGTTAGGCCTTTGGGCCCTGTGATGTTCAAGGATGTCAAGGCAGCACTTGAAAGTTTAGGTCTACAATGTATGGATCTAGTCTGGACAAGAGACACACACATATAGTAGCCAGCGATAGGGCATGGGGGGAAGAGATGGTTCCATACATGACTAAGGGAATGAATTACTATTATACTATAAGACCTGTGGTATGTGAGTAGCTGGTAAGTGTTAAAAAAATACCATTAAATAAAACTGAATTCCTAACCTGCTTTGTTCTCATCCTAAATGGGAGCCAGTGGGGATTATGGTCAGCTGCATATAGCAGAAAAGCCAAATAATACTGGCCACAGGACAGGGGTTTATTTTTCTGTCACATCACAAGAAGTCAAGAGGTCAGAAAGCCAGGGCTGGAATGGCAGTTTCCATCTAGGACTCAGGCTTCTCTTAGCTTGTCCTTCCACCCTTCCTGTGGATAGAACCGTCCCTCTCCTGCTCACAGCATTGTTGCTGTGACTCCAGCAATCAAGCCAGACTCCAGGCAGAAAAAAGACAAAGTGCAAACGGGCATGAGCCAATTAACTCCCTTGGTGAACTTTCCCTGAAGTCCCACTGGTACTCTATTGTTCAGAATTGAGCTAAAAGTGGTCCTGGAGTGGTTTTTAGCTGGGCACATTACTATCCCCACCCTCAGCCCTAAATGGGACTCTGTGAATAAGGAAGACAGGAGAATGGATATTGGATAGGCACCCAACAGACCGGCCACAGCCAGTGGGAGTGAACAGGGCAACTGCATCAGTGAACAGACTGAATGTTTTCAGTAAGGTCTGGAATTGGAGGGCTTTGGGAAAGCAGACTGGAAGACAAGAACATGTCCACAGTACCAAGGTCCGGTACATGGGGATAACAAGCAGTGACAGGGCCACAGGCACAAACTGAGGGTGTGATCTTGAGCAGTTTATCTAGAGAAATTCCTTGGGTTTCAGTGGCCTCATCTGTAAAATGAGAGGATTGGACTAAATTATCTCTAAGATCTTTTTCAACTCTAATGTTCTATTATAACAGTGGTCTTTTTTTAATTGAGTCAAATATTTTAGATGAAAGCTCATATAGAAAGCAGATGAAGCAGAGATACTCGAGGTGATTTACAGATCAGAATCTTGGAGTTCTGTCTACTTGACCTCAAACTCGATTCCCTTGTGGCCCCTGAGCTCCACGGAGCACACTTCTACCTGGTCCCGCGTGTAACCTTAATAAACTAAAACAATGCACTTATTGGTAAATATCAGACTACAGATAGAACCGTGCGTGTTACTGTCAGAAATAGAATATTGCTTTTACTTGGTAATAACAATCTTAAGCACTTTTAAAAAGCTATCAAATTAAATAACTAGAGTTTCAAATTGTGACACTGCATTGTAACCCCCATTTGAAATGACTGGAGAAATATCAGATCTCACAGAATGACAGAACTTTCTCCAGACTGTACTGGGGGGGGAAAAGAGCTTGGATATGAAGACAGGAGTTTTCACAGTAACATACTTATTAGTTTTTAGATAATGATTTAGATAAAAACTGTTCTCAGAGGGGGAAAAACCCTTTGCTTTGCAAACACTTGTTTCCTGCTTGCCAGACTAAGCTGCTTCCTGTTTATCAAATGTGATTGGTAGTAATTGGAAGCAAAGACCAGAAAAACTTACCTCTCTTCAGTCACCTGCTGAACTGGCTTTTGTTTGTCATACTTTTAGCATTTCCAAAGTTTTTTAAGTGTCCTTTTTATTATTTAATAATTTTCAACTTTAAAAATTAAGCACAGACTCAATGAGATCTGAACCAATTATCCTCAAATTTCTTCCTCTAGTATCTACCTTTTTGAGTATTAGTAAAATTTTATGAATACTCTAGTCTTCCCGCCCACATAGCATCTAAAGCGTGTCTTTATCTTCAGAACAGTTCAATGACCCTATCTTTATGTCCCTTTGCTCTGTGCACCGCTGTAACAACACAGGCTTCTGCGCTTCTCCCCACAGCGTGCCTCCTCCTCCTCCTCAACTCCGCTGTTTCTCTCAGCACTGTGACCCTTTTTATTTCCAGACAGTCTTGAAAACACCATCTGTCTCAATTTTAGGCTCCCTGCGGCAGATTATAGGTGCAGGGGCTGTGTTCTTTGTACCCCAAATCCCAGACACATGGCAATCAAAGGCTTTTTTTTCTGACTTTTTAAATTTCTTTTTTAGAAGTTCCTCCACAAAGTAAAGTAAAATCATATTTAGGTATTCATGAAAGATAATGCAAAACTTTAAGACGTATGATAGTACATCTGCAGTGAGGACTGTCCAGGAAGCACACGCGTCGTGCTGTTCGCACGCTTCGCCCGAAAGCGCGTGGCCGCGCGGCGCGGACGGGCCTCGTCCCGACTCTCAGGGACTTTCCGCGGACCGCAGCGACGACGCGGCAGTGAGCGCTTCGCCGCGGAAGGTGGTGCTGTCGGCTCTGCGGGGGAAGCCCGCGATTTCTAAAGCGGATCCCCCGGCGTGGACGCCGCCTCGGAATGCGACTCCGGTGACCGGAGTCTGAGGTGAGCGCAGAGGCGCTTCGGCGGGGCGGACGAGGGCGGCGAGCTGGGGACGCGGGGGCGCGGAGGGGCCGCAGGAGGCCCGGTGCTTCCGCCCCGAGACAAAGCGGTGCTGCCTTGGACCGCAGCCGCCGGAGCCCGCACCGCGCGGCGGGGGCGGGGCGGTGGTTGCCGTGGCGACGCGCCGCGGCCCGAGGGCGGCTGAAAGGACCATTGTTCCGGGCCGGCCGCCGGTCGCGCCCGTCTCCAGGGACACCTGGAAGCAGCGCCTCCCTCGGGCCGCGGAGCTGCGCGCGGCGGGGAGTCTCCCGGGAGTGTGCGCCGGGCCCGCGAGGGGAGCCGGAACCGGGGGGACTCGGAGGACGGCGCCGAAGGACCCCGGCTCTCCACGGCGCGGACTCGGAGAGCCCCGCGGAGTGTGGCGTCGCGCCGGCGGCCCAGGCAGGACGGAGTCGCGGTGCGCGGAGCGCTGGGAGCGGCGGTGAGAGCAAGCGGCGGGACAGCCCGAAAGTTCGTGCCGCGGCTGGTTCAACGCGGGGCGTCCCCTGGTGGAAAACGGAACTGCCGCTGGGAACACCAGGCAGCTGCCCGAGCCGGACAAGGGGGCTCGCCGGTGACCTCTCGGTGACAGGCAGGGGCGGGGGAGCAGGCAGCACGTGGCTCGCGTCTCTGGAGGGCTCGCCCCTTGGAAGGGCCACCGTGGGGCCGGAGTGTGGTGTGGGGCGGTAGAGAAAACCTCCTTCCCGCCGTGCTGTGATCGCTGGTACCTCTTCACTTCTGCCGTATATACTACGTGTTACCTGTAATTAAAAAACAAAATGTGAAAAAGAACTTTAAAATAAAATGGCATTTGCCATTATTTGAGATGTGGAACTCTCCTTAAGGCATCTGAACTTTTTTCAAATGCTTTAATAAATATTTTAAAACTATACACGCACAAGCAAATACCCCAGTGGGAGTCAAAAATGGAAATACACCGACTCCCTTCTTGCCGCCTTCTGGTGCAGAGGTGGAAGGAGCCAGCTGGCATTCGAGCGCACTGCATAACCCATCTATTGACACTATTCTATGAAATTAATCGCAGTGCCCCCAAATTAAACAAATATGGCATTATATTGGGGCAGTTTTCCTAGTTACAAAATGGTATATAATCAAGGAACTGGGCAATCGAGCCACAATATCATGGATGATCTTTCTACACAGATAAAAATAAAAATCAGGGCGGGACCTGAAAACCCAGCACTTTGGGAGGCTGAGGCAGGGAGGATCTCTTCAGGCCAGGAGTTGGAGACCAGCCTGAGCAACATAGCAAAACCCCATCTGGTACTTAGCAATGACTTAACTGAACAATGATAATGAGTCAACATCTATTGAGCATTTACTGTGTGCCTTGTTGAACACTGTGTTATGAGTTTGATATGCATTATTTCGTTTAATCTTCAAAGCAAGCTATTTTATTATACAAATGAAGGAACATGTAGAAATATTCTTCCATTTGCCTGCTGTCACACAGCTAAGAAAGCTTCAGAGTGTGGATTTGATTCGCATCTGACTCACTCTAAAACCTACATTTTTAACCTCTACATGTTACTTTTTTTTTAATATTACTGCCAAGCTACTATTTATTCTTGAAGTGGAGCATCTGGTTTGAATTATTGCTAAACTTCTGTAGAAAATTCTTTACGGTGTTAGACAAAAAATATGTAGTCATTTTAGATAAGAAAGTGCTTGTACCGTGAAAGAACTGTCTTGTTGAAGGTATATATATCATTTGCCCAACAGGTACGTACAATTAAGGAAGAAAATGAATTACATGATGGCTTAGGCCTTTGCAATAGTACTTTCCAAAAAAACAATATTTCTTTGATAAACTGAATACTATAATTATTTCAAAAGAGTTACTTTTTAAATTATGGTGAAAATCTAGGCTCAATATGACTCTCCCTAATCCTGTGGTTCACAGGTCGAATAAAAGATGTCTAAAAATTGGGAACTAGATTACGTTTGAGGAAACAGTTGCAAAGAGTGTAGCACGACCTGTAAGTTTTAACTCATGTTATAGCTCAGTTGTGCAGAGTAAATATGAGGGCTTTGTTTTGTGTATGGCTGAGGTTGTCTTATTTCAGTGTCTGTAAATAAAGTTTTATTGGAATACAGCCAAGTATTGTCTACGTCTGCTTTTCTCCTGCTCTGGCAGAGTGGAGTGTTTGCAAGTAGACGGTGTGGCCCGCAATGACTGCAGCACTTACTAGCCGGCCCTTTACAGAAATGTTTGCTGACCCTTGATCTAGAGTGATGGTCATGTACTCACAAAGGCAAAAGAGGGAGGACTTTCATAATTTAAAAATACCAATCCCATTCTAAAAGTGTTACTTTCATATTCACCCAAGTGCTCCACTCCTGTTCAAAACTGTACATTCAGTGCTGTCCCAAAGGGCTCTAGCACTGAGAAAATGACATCGGTTTATACAGGATATTGCTATAGATCTCACTCAGTCGTTGCTTTTTTCCGTGGGAGGAAGTCGGCTTACTGATGAGCACACATCCTTCGCTCTGGATGCTGCTCTCAAACAAGACCTTCCAGGAAAGAAAGAAGCTGAGGATAGAGAATGCTGTGCCAAAGTGAAGCAATTACTGTGAGTTGAAATATATAGCTCCTGATGTCACATGTGGCACTTGGAACCAGTGTGGAGAGATGATTGCCATTGTGGCCCTTGGATTTCAGGGAATTGTGTTCCACTTTTAACAGCTTTCGTGGGCTCTGGAAAACAGATGGTTGTTTGAATTTGTAGAAGAGACACGTGGGGAACGAGCTATCTGTGGGGACAGTGGCCATGGCCACAGGGTGGACCTTTTAGGAAAATTGGTGTTGAGGGGCTATGAATCCCAGCTACCTCCTCCTTTTCATCAGGGTCTCTGTTGCTCCTTGTTGCACAACCAGAAAATTCTAGGTTATGCCTATGGACATCAGCTGCTTCTAAGAGCCAAAAGCTGTAGGTGTCTTTAGGCAGCAAACCAGATAACTTTGAAATTTTGTTTATTTAAGCTGGGAAGAACTCTCTAGAAGCTCCTCCACCCAGCAACAACTGACCTGTGTTGGCTTGTTTAGAGCACTCATGGAATTGGCCACAGTACAGAACTCTTGGAAGCGCTGGACTTGCCAGTAGGAACAGAATACTTCCCTGTAATTATGGTAGAGCTATCACTGTATTCAACATCACTTGTAGGTTTAGGCAAATGCTAATTCTAGCTAATAAAAATTAAATTCTGATCATAGAATCTAGGTGGTGGGTATGTGGGTATTTACGTTTTGCTCAAATTTTCTGTATGTTTAAAGTTTTTTCTAATCAGATGTTGGGAAAAAATTAGATTCAGAGCTGAAAGCTCCATTTTCTCCAATTTTCTGAGGAACAAAACAAGACTGATATTTGAGAAAATATTAGAACTTCTCATTTGGAAACATTATCCTCTCCCTGAAAGAAACCTCAATTAAAATCATAAAGATACTATGAAAAATAAAAATACAGGATGGGATTCAGAAGCTGTAATGATTTCAGTGATCTTTTCCTAAGGCTTGAAAACGCTTTCGGAAAAATATTTGGACATTTTCTCATAAAACAATTCCCAGTATTATTTTAAAATTATCAGTGAATGGAAATAACACTAGTTGTGTGTGTGAGTGGAATGTTCTCTGCCCTCCTTCAAATTTAAATTGCCATTACTTAATTGTTTCTAACTCTCAAATTGCCCTCTTTGAACACTTTTAGCTGTCGGAGGTTCCCAGAGAGCCTCAAGACAATGCAGTTGTCAGGGTCCCCTCTGTCATTTTCTCTCGTCTCCTTCATAAGCATCTGTCGCCACCTCTCCCAGAGCTGCCAGAGTATCCAGCTTCTATTCAGTCCGCCGCTCAGCCCCTCAGCACACAAACAGAAAAGAACAGAAAGTGACTAATGAACTTTGTGCATTTAGCTAATTAGACTTAATGAATTTTCTTAGCTTACTATTTAATTTTTTCATATTAATATACTGATATAGCACCCTAACCCCAATCCCTCATGCCACAAAGAGTTTCTTGATTAAGTACACAGGGAGCTAAATATTTATCTTACTAAATTAGAAAAAAGAAAGAAATTGAAGAAGAGAATATGAAAATAACAATGAGATGAAACTGAAAACTGATCAAGAAAAAGAAAAGTAAAAATAGAAAAGAATAAAAAAGATATAGTCATGAATACAGGAGAGATTTAAAAATAAAAGTTTTCCTCATGAAATTACGGGGCAGCAAATTTGCAAATCTAGATAAGATGGATACTTTCCAAGTAGAATGTTAATTACAAAAAGCAGCCCAAGAAAAAGTGGAAAATCTGAATGGTCCATAATCACAGAAGAAACTGGCAAGGTAATTAAACATCTTCCCTTACAAGAAGAGAAAAATAAAAACTATTATTGGTAACTTTAGAGAGATCTCCGTGGAACAAAAACAGGATAATATGAAAAAAGAGCATCAGAGGACAGAGAATAAGAAAGAACTCTTAGAAATTTAAAATGTCTGTCTACGTAAAAGATTCAATAACACATTTGGGAGAATAAGTCTAGGAAATCTCCCGGAAAGGATAGAAAAGGAGACAAAATATAGGAAACATAAGAGAAAATATAGGAGAGATAGAAGACCACTCCAGGGAGTCTAATATTTTACTAATAAGGATGCTATTATGGACAGAGAAGATAGAGAAGAGGAAGTTATTTTTTTAATCTAGTAAATTTCCCAGTACTGAAAGAAGTCACTGAGTGCCAGTCCAACAGTGAAAACCAACGCACAGTCAAAAAAGAAATACCTAAAACTTACATGGATTCAAACTTTTTAAAATGGAGAAAAGGGAGGCCGGGCGCGGTGGCTCACGCCTGTAATCCTAGCTCTCTGGGAGGCCGAGGCGGGTGGCTTGTTTGAGCTCAGGAGTTCGAGACCAGCCTGAACAAGAGCGAGACCCCGTCTCTACTAAAAAAAGAAAGAAATTAATCGGACAACTAAAAATGTATAGAAAAAACTAGCCGGGCATGGTGGCGCATGCCTGTAGTCCCAGCTACTCGGGAGGCTGAGGCAGGAGGATCGCTTGAGCCCAGGAGTTTGAGGCTGCTGTGAGCTAGGCTGACGCCACGGCACTCACTCTAGCCAGGGCAAAAGAGCCAGACTCTGTCTCAAAAAAAAAAAAAAAATGGAGAAAAGGGAAAAGGAGGAATAGAGGAATGGAGAGGTTACTGGTACGGAGAGAAGCCATTCGCTGTAGTTCTATAAGAGCGAAAGAAGAATGATTTGGGTACAAAGAAACCCGAGCCAACAAGAAACAAAAAGTAATTATCAGCTTCGGGAAAAAGGAAAGTCATACCAGAAAGCAAGCGCTATCCTCGTATATTATTGGCTCCTCGGTGAACATATTTTAATGAACCGTTACAGACTCCATCAACGTTGGGACTTTGATTACTAAGAAATCTCCAGCACCCACAAAAGCGCCTGGCACGTAATGTGCCCTCAACAAATATTTGACGCAAAACGAATACTGAATAACAAAACATTAACTGTGGTATATCTAGACGGGAAGGACCGCGGAGGAGAAAGATTGGGAGGGTGAAAGGGGACACAGCCTTCATCCCCCATGACAGAAAATCCATAAAGTTTAAAACAGTGCATGAGTCAAGAAAGAACAGTGAAAGAATATGGAAGTTTAATCCTGGAATAAACAGCGAAAATAGTTGCAAGTAGCTGACCTTGTGGGTGTGGGGTTCTGGGACTGCGGGTGGCAGAAAATCACGGTTTTTCATTATAATCTTTATAATTTAAAGAGAGGCAAATTGGAATGGCCCTGGGGCTTCCGTCCCCCACCTCTGCACCCCCTCGGTAATTTATCGGGACACTGGCTGGGCAGCGGACCAGCGGCCTCTGGCTCATCCCAGGAGCTCAGCCCCAGAGCCTCCCCGCTCCCCCAGGAGCTTCCCACTGCCCTGACTCGCCACTTTCTCACTCCCCTGTAGACACGTCAGGCAGTGTAGACACGTCAGGTTGGAATCCCTCTCCTGGAGCCCTGACTCCCCGCGGGCCTGTGAGCTCCCCAAGGGCAGGTGCTTTGTTTTATTTACTGGCCCCCTGGTCCCTGCTATGGCATTAAGTAGTTCATTTTAAGAAACTCACTAACTTTTACAAATGAACATTTATTGCATTTTTCAATAGTTTCTAGGAAAGGTGATTTCATTGCTTTTCTAGCATTGATTCTAGTCTCTAACACCTTCTACTTAGGCCTTTCTAGTTAAATCTATGTACTCTCTTTTCTGTCTCCACAACAGTGACTGCAACCTTAAATTCTTCCCCTTGGCAGAATTTTTGTGAAGTGGAGTATACAGACCCCAAAAGACAGGATGTCATAAATATCCCTAAATACCTACATGTCAAGATACAGCGGTTGAGAAATGGTGCCCAACCCCACTCCGCCTTCTGGAAGGAGGACCAAGTTCTGCCTTTTATGATGAACAGTGAAGCTAATTTTAAGCCCTCGTTGATTTAAGGGTGGAATCTTTGGACCCGCAGTGTCTTTTAGCCCGACTGCACAGACAACATCATGGAAACACTTCTGATTAGAATCAAAGAAGAATTAGTCCAAAAATCTTGACTCTCTGAGATTTTGGGCAAGAGGTACGAAATCGTTCTCTTTATGGTATTTTTTTATATGCTTAGTCATTTGAGTAAGTTATTGCCTTCAATCTTTTTGTCATTAAATAATTCCAGTTCCTTTAGCCTTTTGGACCCATGTATGTTTTTCCTAACACGTGTTCTTTCCCTGAGTCTGAGTTCATCTCACGATGCGGATTTGTCAGCCCGGCATGGCAGCTGCCCGACGGGACCTTCCCACCTGGTGGGTCCTGGGGAGGAGATGCCCCCAGGGGTTCACTTGCATAGAACTTGCATTCCTGTTAGCAATGGTTCCTCACTCTTAAATACACCCCATCCAGCAACAGCAAAAAGCAGCGTTCACTTGCGAAACCAAGGGCAGTGGGAAGCCTCCTGCCTTGGACGTGGCACGATCCAATGAGCAAGTCCTCCAGGCCAGAGGTCACTCTCCGTGCAGAGACACCCAGACACAGGATGGCCTGGTGGGCTACAAACCATGCGTGTGAGTCTGTGCTGCGGAATAATGACCAAAGTTCCCTGGCTGGTTTCGCTTTGTATCGAACTCCACCCAACCCGGCACAGACAGTCTGGACGTCCTCACTTCCACAGACTCCCAGCACTGGCCCAGCGGGGGCACTGCCTGCGCACCCCTGCTGCTGCCCACCTTGGGGTTTTGCTCCTGCCCTCCCTGCCCCTGGAATGTCTTCCTCCTCCAGCCATATCCTGTTACAAATAACTTGTCATCTAAATTAATTAATACTTTCTGCTTTGGTGCCTTTGCTGTTCCTGTCTTTTTTACTCCGTTAAACTTAAAAGAAAAACCCACCCAGGCCAGGCACAGTGGCTCACACCTGCAATCCTGACACTCTGAGAGGCCAAGGCGGGAGGCAAGACCAGCCTGAGCAAGAGGAGACCCCATCTCTACAAAAAATAGAAAAATTAGCCAGGTGTGGTGGTGCATATCTGTAGTCCCAGCCACTGGGGAGGCTAAGGCGGGAAGATGGCTTGAGCCCAGGAGATTGAGGCTGCAGTGAGCTGTGATAAAGCCACTGCACTCTAGCCCGACAACAAGAGCGAGACTGTCCAGAGGAAAAAAAAAGAAAAACCCACCCAATGTACACCACACACAGAGTGCTAATAACCATCATTTGCTGAGAGTTTATTTTATCCCAGGCACCATGGGTATCTGCACACTCTGATTAATAACACAAACCTTAAAAAGTAAGTATATTTATTTTATATTTGAGGAAACTGAGGCTCAGAGAGATCACATGATTCCCAGGGTCACAAAATTAGCAAGTGTTAGAGCTAAAACTGGATCCCAAGACTAACTCCAAGCCTACACTTATTTTTCTGTGCAATAAATAAGCTAATGTCTATAAAATAATTTTTGAATGTAGAAATGTAGGTTTATTGACATGCTTGATTTGTCTTTATGACTTGTAAATATTAAAGTTACGTTCTTTGAGGAAAAGCTGCCCAAGTTACCAAGTTGTAACCGGATCTGAGGCTTCTCCTCTGGGCACATCTCTGTCCTACGGCTCATGAGGGGGGTCAGGGTGCGGCTTCCCCAGCCCGTGTCTGCGGACGGAGCTGGGAGCGTACGTGCATACGTGGATACGTGCGTACGTGGATACGTGCGCACGTCCGCATCAGCATCCGCATTGATTTCGTGGTCCGTCTAGCACACTGAAACTACGACTGCACGCTACTGCCTCTAAGTCATTCTCATTTTCTCCTCTTCATTTTGTAACTCCCTCTCCCAGTCGAGAGACAGCTGGCTCCCGTCTCCCCAGGAGGAATGTTTATTAATACCTGAATCCGCCCCTCAGCCTGCCCAGCTTGGGGACCAGCCCAGCGCCTCGCCGCGGGGAAGCCAGGCAGTGTCGGCGCTGGGGCTCGAACCCAGGCAGACGGGCTTCAGTGTCTGTGACCTTAGTTTGTGGAGTGAATTATTCAGCAGAGAGGAAAAGAAAAAAGACAACTGTGTCTCTACTCGACTTTCGGAACACACGGAATACAGCGCTAATAACTGTAATAATAAACGTCCCTGTCTGCTAATTCTGGCTTCTGTGTCAGTTCTGTGTCGGTTTTGATTGATGGATTTATGTCCTCAGTAGGGGTCTTGTTTTCCTTCTTTGCGAGACGTAATACTTCGCCGCATGTCAGACACAGTTCTGCTTCGTCGGGTGCTGGGCATCTTTGTGTTCGTGTAAATATTCTCCAGCTTTGTTCCGGGATGCTGTTCAGCTTGTTGGAAACAGTTCGATCCTCTGGAGTCTCGATCGGGATTTGTTGCGGGGTGGAGCTGTGCTCAGCCCAGGGCCAACTGCTGCTCACGGCTGAGGCCGTCCCTCCGGTCCGCTGGCGGGCAGAGCTGGCGCTGGCGCGGCTGAGCGCGGGGCAGGGCTTTCCCTCCTGCCATGGTTCTTCCCGCAGCCTCAGGCGGGTTCCTCGCACATCGGCAGCTGGCTGCTCAGCTAAGAGCTCAGGGGGACCCTCTGCGGATCTCTGTCTCCTCCTGGGGACTTTGCCTTGAGGACTCGGTGCCCGGGCCTTTCCTCCCCGCCAGCGCCAGCTCTTCCAGCCAGGCGGCTCCTGGGCCCCGGCTTGGCCTCTCCGGCCTGCGCCACCCGGGCTCCCAGGGCAGCGACCCCCGCACCGCCTCCCTCCTGTGCCCCGGCAACCACTGTCCTCACTGCCTGCGGCCCAGCGCCTTGAAAACCGACGTTTCACGTGTTTTGTTTGTTTGTGTTGTCACTGCTGTTTCAGACAGGGAGATGGGTCGGGCGCTCGGTGCGGGCTGAAAATGGGCGAGAGCAGTACCTGTGTAAGACAGAGAAAAAGTGTTCGTTCTTGGCCTCTTAACCCCCAGCACAGTTCTCGTTCAGATTCATGCCCACACCCAGCGTGTCGAAGGCCCCGCACTGCTTCCAAGTTATGAGGTCATAGAGCGATCCTGCGAGAGGGCCTCTGGGACCCTGGCTGGAGCACTTGCGACTCTGTTCCTGCTCAGTGATTCTTCTCGAGCCTCCGCCACACGCTCAAGCACTGTGGCAGCACACAGCCCGCCCTTCAGGCCCCTGCCGCTTCCCGGGGAGACGAGACATTCGCACATGTGACAGGAAATCGCAGGTGGCGCTGCTAACGCTCGGACGGTGGGTATGACATCCCACGTGCCGGAATCTGCCTCCTTCCTGGTAACGGACACCGGCAGGGTGTCCTGCTCCTCCCGCCTTTCTTTTCAAAGCGCTTCCGCTCAAATAGAGCAGCATCCCTCCTTGCCTGCTTCATTTGACAAGAACAAAAAGTTTACGTGCTTCAGCAGAAACAGTAGCTTGGTTCTCTCAGCACTTATTTCGTCCTCTTTCTAGGGTGACTTCTTGCACTGCAAAAAACCAGAGAAGCTAAAAATGATTTTCCCCAGACTCCCTTGCAGCTGGGGCGTCTGGATATGATTTAGGTTCCCCAATCAGATGCCTTCGAGATGTGAATTTGAAACTGGGTCAGCTGGGAAGAGAGGCACCAGGCACTGGCTTTGCCGGTTCCGATTGCGGCAGGCGCTGGGGCTGCCTGTCGCAGTGTCGCTGCTGACACGCAGAGCACAGCGGGGGCAGGTGGCTCCGGAGATCGCAGACCGCGTGGGAGCAGTGGGCGGCAGCCGCCTGCACTCCCGACAGGCCGAGGTTACGACATGCTGGAGCAGTGCTTCTCCGTGGGGGCTGTTTTGCTTCCAGGAGGGCATTTGGCAAAGTCTGGAGACACTTCATGACCGAGGGCCTGCTCTCAGCATCTAGCGGGAGGTTGTGAGACGTCGTGCAATGCACAGGACAGCCCCTTCACAAAGAATCATCCTAGCCAGATTGTCACCTGTGTCTGTCCTAGAGCCTGCATCTTGGGTGCTTGTGTTCAGATTCTTGAAGGTCCCAGTAATGGCAAAGTGGCCATGCCCTCAGAGGGTCTTTTTCTTTTTTTTTGCTTTTCCTTTTTTTGAAACAGGGTCTCACTCTGTCGCCCCAGTGGTGCGATCACAGCTCACAGCAACCTCAAACTCCTGGGCTCAAGCCATCGTCCTGCCTCAGCCTCCGGAGCGGCGGAGACTACAGGCCCACACCGCCATGCCCGGCTAATTTTTCTATTTTTGGGAGAGACAGGGTCTCACTCAGACTGGTCTCAAACTTCTGACTTCAAGTGATCCTCCCGCCTCAATCTCCCAGAGTGCTAGGATTATAGGCGTGAGTCCTGGGCCTGGCCTTTTGCTTTTACTTTTTTTTTTTTGAGACAGAGTCTCACTCTGTTGCCCGGGCTAGAGTGAGTGCCGTGGCATCAGCCTAGCTCACAGCAACCTCACACTCTTGGGCTCAAGTGATCCTGCTGCCTCAGCCTCCCGAGTAGCTGGGACTACAGGCATGCCATGCCCGGCTAATTTTTTCTATATATTTTTTAGTTGTCCAGATAATTTCTTTCTATTTTTTTAGTAGAGACGGAGTCTCGCTCTTACTCAGGCTGGTCTCGAACTCCTGAGCTCAAACAATCCGCCCCCCTCGGCCTCCCAGAGAGCTAGGATTACAGGCGTGAGCCACCACGCCCGGCCTTGCTTTTACTTTTATTTGTATTTACTTCATGCTGGATACATTCCTAAACCATAACTTTTTGTTTCTTCGGTTTCTTTCAGGATATCTTTTTCTTCTGTGCAACCTCCTCTTCCCGTTTAGGAACAACTTGTTCTTTTTCACTAAGGACCATCTCCAAGTGTCCAGGGGAGCGCGTGTGTGGGTTAGTCCAACTGTGCGCTCTCTGTGTACAACGGCGCACCTTGGTGCTCTCTTCACCTGGGCGCGCTCAACGACCCCAGAATCTACAACTGAACCCTACAGGTGGCATCGCTCTCTGCATTTTTAAACATGTGCAGCAAAAAGTTAGCACTCTCTTTGGGTCACCCACCTGGTAGCAGCCCCAGTTTGGCCTGGGCACAACTACCAACTCCACCCTTGTGACGTCTGAATGGAACATGCTGCTTCTGGACAGTGACATCTTTCAGATACTTAGTGGCTCTTCATATTTGCACAGCCCTGATGGCCTGGCCAGTTTCGAAGGTGTTCTTGAAGTAAACGTGAAGATCTGAAACTCTTGATTTGCACAATTTTGTGGGATTTTCTTGGTCAAGTGAGTGGTGAACCATTTTCAGAGATCACCTGGGGCCACTTACGGGAAACACAGAGGGTCACTTCTGCACTGTCATTCTGAGACTGGTTCCTGAAGGTCCAACCTAAAGCCTGCTTTTCCAGCCGTCAGACATTTTTATAAGCACCTAATTCCTTGGATGAAATTCCTTTTCTGTTTCAGATGCCCAGGGCGGTTTCCCCTCCGCTGTTGAATCCTCACCTGCCAGTGCACGAGCTGATCCTGTGTGATCCCTCCAGTGAAAAAACGCAGAGAATGTAGTTTTGTGCTAATGAGCCATGAGAGGTGGTAAGCGCTTGTATCCTTTTTTTGTTTTTCTTCTTTTACCCATGGAGACGTCTGTCAATCTGTATAGAGAATCATGTGTAACATGCTTGCTCCAAGGATTTTAAGATACAACAAAATGAAGATGCCCAGAAAGTAAAAAGAGGATTGGCCCAGCACAGTGGCCCACGCTTGTAATCCCAGCACTTTGGGACGCCAAGGCGGGAGGATTGCTTGAGGCCAGGAGTTTGAGACCAGCCTGGGCAACATCGCAAGATCCCATCTCTACTTTAAAAAAAATTAAGAAAAATAAAAGAAAGTAAGAAGATGAAAGGGACTTTCATGACAGGTCAGAAAGTAAATACCAACAAATTATTCTTAATGTACACAAAAAGACAAGAACCCACTGTGGCCTATAGTGGGCGTGAAGGCTTGCTGGACACACGCTGGGAGCACAGAACGGATCCAGAGCAGCTGTGTGGGTTCAAACCCCGGCTCTGTGCCCTGGGCAGTTAGCTGACTCCACCCGGAAGGTGGCAGTCGGTAACCACGTTTCTGTTGCAGAGATGTTATGCAGATTGACGCACTCACATATGTAAAGTACTTAACCAGTGCTTGCTACGTAGTCGTGCCGCCGAAATGTGTATTAAATAAAATAGAAACAGAGGCAGAAGTTCAGTTGGATGGGATGAGTGTTATTAAAGGAGCGAAGAGATCTGTGAGGTGAGTCAAAGGATAACAAGGCTGGAGGACAGGGAAGAAATCGGTTCGACTGCTATCGAGGGACAGTGACATCCAGTGTCGGCACAGCAAGGCAAGGGCGAGGGTGGCAGGTCCTGAACAGCTTTGTAACCTGTAAAAATTGGGCCACTACCGAAGGGTGTTCTGCAGGCATGGGACGTGGAGACAGTGATGTTTTAGAAAGAGAGCTCAGGGTGATTTTTTGGTTGTTATCCGACACCTTCATGCCAACCTGACGCACCCATGAGCCACCTGCCAGCTGGCACATAAAAGGACGCTTTGACGCCCACGAGTATTCATGGCAGCCGTGTGGCCTTCCTGCAGCCTGAAATTTCTGTCCTGCCCGAGACGGCTTCCGTGGCCCCTGCAGTCGGTGGAGGAACGTTCGAAATTTAGTTAGTAATTAACTAATCAATGGTAGTCTTAAAAATATCATAGTCATTCTATAAAATTCTATTTCAATTAAAAATTATTGGTATCCTTTGGCTGGTCCTTCCCTCCCTCTCTCCCTCCCTCCCTCCCCTCCTCCCTCCCCTCCTCCCTCCCTCCCTCCCTCCCCTCCTCCCTCCCTCCCTCCCTCCCTCCCTCCCTCTCTCCCTCCCTCCCCTCCTCCCTCCCTCCCTCCCTTCCTCCTTCCCTTTCTGTCATGGGAGCTACATGTGCAAGTCCC